>JAMKCH010045208.1:0-95156 GCA_023653785.1 Ophioderma brevispina | reverse complement strand
GGGGGGGTTATGTTTAAAAGTAATATTATGTAGTGTGTTTGGACAGAAGTTATAATTTCTTCTTGATGAATTAGATATAGAATATGACAAAAAGTGAGCTTTTACCGTAGTTCCAAAATTAACACCCTATATACCTCAATTTTCGTAGATAAACTTTCGTTTAAAATAAACAGTGTTAAACACTTTTGAAATAGAGCTAGAAAGATGTTGGAAAGAATTTATAATGGAACCGAAAAATGTCAAAAATTAACGTTGAAGCTAAACACTCAGCCTGCAGCAGGCACTTCAAGATTAAAAATTCTTTTTGCAGAAGAAAGAATAAGAGACCAGGAAATCAAATTTTCCCCTCTATAATGTATTTTGAGGAATATAAGTGGGCCTACTAACTATGGATATGATTAAACTGAGTTGACTGCAGTTGATCGAGCAACAAGCGTCACAAACACAGGGGTTGAGGACATTTAAGGATTGAGCTCAGCAGTCCGTGGTGTCCATAATTTGAGGAATCAAGGGATTGAAGTGGTCGAGGGACAAATCAACAAGAAAAAAGTTTTACTACTTATTCTTCAAAAAGTCATATTGAAGACGTCTGATATAGCTTAAAAAACCCAAAAAGCAGCAGCTTCCGGGGATTTCCCTGGATCTCTGCTGGGCTCTCCCCTGCATCCGTTTCAGGGGCCCAAGTCCGGGCCCTAGGATGGGCCCCTGCATCTCATCTGATTAATGTTGGGCGTCGTTTATGGGAAAATTACCTTTGTGGCCCTCCCGCTCTGTACATGACTATGTAATGAAAAACAAAATACTATACTCATTTGGTTATTTTTATCATTTCAATGCAATTTATGCGATTTTAAGGAATGTGGAGGAATGTGAAATTAAGAGGAGGGGGGGGGAACTGTAATATTCAGGAAATCGATAGCCAATATCTGCTCTGAGGAAAGAAATGAATTTTTGCACCCCTGGAATCTACTATAGTGTTGTGACGAAAAGTTTAGATTTTGCTGGACCAGCTGGAAGAAGGGAGCAAATTTGTTTCTATAATATTTCACCAAGTTCTCCTTTACAGGAAAGAAGAAAACTCGTGTTGACTCGAATTGTATTTTTGTCATTGCTGACACTGTGATATTGATGGCTGGATTAATGAAAGTACTAATAAACAATTTGGAAAATAAGTTACAGAATGAATGACATATTTTGTTTCATTTCGTTGTGTTTGAATTATATTGATTATTAAAAACACCTACGAATCGCAGTTCACTCGAATAGGAAAGTGGCAACATGCGATCTTGCTCATCACTTTGACGTCCCCATTTGCTGCGATGTGGATTTGTCGGAATTGTTTTCGAGTAAGATATTGAGCGGAAAATTAAAAGGGCCAAAACTACTCAACAAATGTGGGACAATTTTATACTTATTTTGATTATATGTAACTACGCTTAAGCTTTCAATCCATACCAAATTTTCAAATATTAAGAATCATGACATATTTCTTTAAGCCGAAAATGTCTATGGGTCACAAAGAAGGATTTTGTACTGGAATAATTATTTCTCGGGGCATTCCCGATAATAATTTCAACGGCTGCTGGAAACGGCCTCTGCCCAATGTGAAATAGCCGGGAAATAAGCTCATGTAACGTGGTCTACGCTCATCCATTAGTTGTTTTAATAGTTCAGCAAGTCAAGGTAGAGGTGATTTTCTCGAGGTGGCATTATATTTCCATCATGGACGGACATAAACGTAGCATTCAGCTCTGCCAGTTAAGTCCAATCTGGGATCCCAATTCTAATTACAAAATCGATGATTTTTTATGATAAATACACATTTTTTAGATTCTCGTTCGCAGGTATAGTTTCCAGACAATTACTAACGTAAGGTGCAAAAATATCAAATTTTGAAAATTGGGGGCGCTCTTCAAAAAATGTGCCAATATTGAGTTAAGGAGGAATAGCAAGTAAGTTTACAATAATAAGGTATGCATATACTTTTGGCAGACAAAATCCAAAATTAGCATATAATTCAATAGCATGGATCGAAGCTCATTGTCATACATAGAAACAAGGGCAAAAGCTATCCTGAAACGGTGATGAGTTGTTTGTTTTCCCTTTCTCCAGAAACATGTCTAATACCCCGGTGGGAAAGCAGATATAGTCCGGTAGGAGCCATAGTCTGGGGCCCATAGACGATAACGGAATAAAGGCGTTGAAAATAATGTTATGCGTAAGAGTCACCTGAATCGATTGCCCTATTGTTCACCAGTTCCCGGCCCTATTGAGTACGCCGGAAATGGTTACTTCTACACCGGAATCTAAGTGTTATATTCAATATAAACAGTTTATTTTTAAATCAGTTTTCCTACTAATAATAGTCAGGCGTATACGACAAAGTTGATTGAATGTTACTAAGTTATATTTTAATGATAGTAACAGTGTACTAAAACAACGGTGCCCATTGTTTACGATAGTGAAATTTTATCACCAATGGTTTATACTCTAGTGTGATTTGTTATTCCTGTCAGTAAACGCAATTGTCGATGGTACGACTCATTTGGAGAGATTGTGTGGGATCAAAAACTTAAAAAAGCAATTTAAAAGGTGAAATGCTTCAACTTTGTTCAACAGAAAAGTGTTTAACCCATGTTACATGAACTTTTTGTATCGAATATGTAAAGGCATCATACCAGATTCATTGGATTGATTATCGTAAAGTCTCAAACGCGCTACGTTCCTTTTCTTGTTGTCATCAAAGAACGGATTAAGTGTCACGAACATCGGGCTGGTGACGAGGAGGATTAGGCCACCGTAAATAGTGCAAGTTTGTGATGAGTGACCAAAACTATAAACTACTTAAATGATTGGACCAAGCTGTCAAATATGATAAGAAACAAGACGAAAAATGTAAACGTATTCAGCTTTTCTATTTTCCTTAGAGACGTAACATACTTTTGGTGAGTAATAATTTACTTATTCGTATCAAGTTTCTTATGTTTAAATTACTTCATAGTTGTTAAAGTTTGGTGTTTGGCATTTATTCAGTGATTTGCCTGTAATATTTTCTTCGTGAGACGAAAAGGGACATTTTAACTTATGGCCTTGTTGTTCTGGAATCGTGACATCGAATTTCCATTATACTGATTGGGTAAAGCATTACCACCCTTTAATGGAATCGTCGACACGGACCCAAAAAAACTTTAAGGTCGTAACACTAATGATTGAACACTAAGTGCCTAACGGTGTTTCACTCAAGTTGGCGCCTAAGGGGGGAGTGAAACCCCCAAAGGAAACCACTTCTCGAAGGAATTCAAATGAAACTCATACCACCTTGAGGGAATAAGAAAGGCCAAAGGGGCACTATAAAGACTTCCGGTGTGAAAGCAGTATAGTCCCGTGGGAGCCATAGTCCGTGCTCCATAGACGATAACGGAAAATAAAGTGTTAAACAATGTTGCGTAAAGAGTCAACTGGATCGATTGCCCGTTTGTTCACCATTGTTCCGGAGTATGAGTACGCCGGTCAATGGTTACTTCTACACCGTTTATTCGTCTGGAAATTAGGGGCAAGTCAGGTTTTCGAAATGCGTCAAAATCGATCAGAAAGTAACATGAAGTTTCAGCGCACTGCTTCCACGCAACACATTGCAAATCATTTGATTGTATATCTGCTCTAGAAGGACCATTTACATATATTAACACAAACATTCCCATTTGGTACATTCTTGTATTTTTGGGGGCAGTCGTATTTGCAATATAGTAGAAGGACAGCCTGTAGATCACGTGACCAAACTGTGGGAACAGGAGTTGAAGGCGTCTTGATTTGATTTGTTTGATTTGATTTTATATGCACTCGTGGCCCAAAGGCCAAATTTATGACAAAAGTAAAATAAAAAAATAATCCAATATAAAAAACATTTGAAAACATTAAAATTGCACAATTACATTACTAGAAACAAGCATAAAAAAGTACTAAAGAATCAAAATGAAAATATACTGCTAAAATACACCCACCCTAAATTTAAATCAATTATTAAAAATTTAAAAAGTTCTAAGTCTGCACACCGGCTTAGTTACTTTACATTTTATCATGAAAACATAAAATGCACCTGTAATAGATGCAGGAAGAACCTGAGGAAGCAGTAAATTGATAACATTAATATTACGTAAATGAATAAATAAGGCACAGACTATTTGAAAACGCCTCATTCTAGCTGGGAGTAAGAGATTTTTTACAGTCGAAGTTCTGGGGTTCCCTGATCGGTGTTGAAGGTTTTTGACTCGGGCTTGTCCGCTTCAATGGTCCGGCATTTTGGGGAAGAGTAAACACAGTTCACGGGGGTAAAAAATTCACGAACGGTCGCAATTGAATTAATATGCATGTCAAATAACTCGCCTTATCATACGGAATCAAAAATGAATAGTTTGTTTATAGATCCGACTTCAAATAAGGACCTATGCCGAAAATGTCCAAAGGTCAATGCACTATCAGTCAGGTCATATTCTTAATAAACCTTTTTAAAGATGTAGTGTCTCTTTGTTTTTTGTGCATAGACAAATTCATTTTGCAACTGTTAATAGTTCAAATGTTAGTTTTAACCTTGAAATTCAAAAATGGCTATTTCAGGCCATTTCACAACACAAGATATTCATAAATATCAACCCTAGACATGCCACATTGTATTCCAATTAACCAACTTGAACTTAACTAATACTCCAATCAAAAATCGGTCCTAGATGTGGAATTCCTTGACCAAATTTAAATCATCAAAGGCAGTCAATAATTTTAACGCAAATTTTAAAAGTCAACTTATTTCCAAATACGAATTACGTTATATCCTCTTTACTTTTTGGTTTTTCCTTTTTTTATGTACATATCCCTTATTTTAACCATAACTGCCATTGCATAAATACATACCATTAATCCGTTACATTTATATAATACTATTCAAATTTTAATCGGTAAGAGCCGTAGCTGCCGCAAACATCTTGGCCTATTACCATTCTATTAGGCCCTCAGTTCGTTGTTGCTTATTCTGCTGCCCCTCCCGATATATGATATAGCTTCGCCATCTCACTTCGCCATCGCAACTGTTATTTTTTATACCCCGAATAGTACAAATTATTGACCATCACTTCCTATAACCCCCGGTCTTTCCTGTGTTGTTTTGTCCTGTCCTTGTTTGTTGTTTGTCCGCCTTTTGGCCCACAATAGTCCCACTTTCTACTGGTGGGTTCAATCTTAAAGTTCATTTGATCTTAATCGCGCGTCCCACAACATCTTCCCCATCTCATTAGTATTATTTCAACATGTTATTACATATCGTGCTATTAATCGTTTGTGTTTTAAATGACCAACAAAAAACAATTCCCTTAACTGTATACAACTCACGTAAATGGTATTAATTAATTATAGTCTAAATTTGGATGCTTATTGTATTCATTTAGTATACTGCATCTACACTGTATAACTCTCCCATTGTTTAAACACTATAATTCGATAACGTTATTGCTATTGTCATTAATGTATAAGCAGGATATTAGGTGTGAAAACATAAAAAATAAGTCTCACTGTCTGTCTAACTGTTTGCATTCAAGATAAAGACTAACATTTGACTATTAAAAGTTGCAAAATTTATTTTCATGCTTAAAAACCTAATTAGACCCTACAGCTTTAAAATCTGTTTATATATAACGATTTGACCTGACTGAAAGTGCATTGACCTTTAGACATTTTGGCCATAGCGTCCTCATTTGAAGTCGGATCTATAACAAACTATTCATTTTTTGATTCCGTATGATACGGCGAGTAATTTGACATGCATATTAATTCAATTGCGACAGTTCTGAATTTTTACCCCCGTGTTAACTTTGTTTGCCCCTTCCCAAAATGCCGGAACATTGAAGCGACAAGCCCAAGTCAAAAACCTTCAACATCGATCAGGGAACCCCAAGACGCCTTCAAATCTTTGTCTCCAGAGTTTGGTCACGGGATCTACAGGCTGGTCTTCTACTAATAGGTTTGTATAGGAATGGCGCGCAGTCGCTCGATGATGGAATCGCTTCTTTTCAGCACATAAAGGGTTAATTATTTTTTCTGATTATGTAATTAATTTTGTTTCATGCATACGAACATACATAAGCAGAAAAATATTCCTGGCAACAGGGTTTGCTAATTTTTATTTTTAAAATCACACTCCCGTTGGTGCCTAAGGGCGGGGGGGGGGGTCCTAGGGACCCAAGCTAATTATCTCATTAACGGCCGAGAAATTTTAGTAATTTTTTTTTATGGAAAGAAGCGCATCGATAAGTTGCACAATTACAAAAAAATAGAGTTCGAAAATATTTTTCACGAGTGAGAAATCGCTGAAAAACAAATCTTGGGTACTATGGAACCCCCTTAGGCACTTAAGTGTTAATTATGGTGTAAACAATTTACTGTGTAAAAATTCACGAATATTGATAGGCTTCATGAATATGGAAATTCACTGTAAATATGTAAAATTTAATGTCATGATTCCAAAATGGACGTAAAGCTTCAAACTAATGTTATGATTCCAAAATGGACATAGGGCTTCAGGAATGGTATGCATTAAATTATACCGACAAGTACAAATACATTGGTGTACATGTTTCGAGATGCCGAAATTGGAATGCAATTAAAATTTAGCTGTTTAGGCCAAAAAAAAAAAACAACAACAACAACAAACAAACAAAACAAAACAAAACAAACAAAAAAAAAATAAAATAAAATGAAACGTACAAAAACAACAACAACATAAACAACAAAAGTGCAATTGGTAATTATGTTGAAAGCGTCTATTCCAAAAGTCAATTTACATGATTTTTTTTGTCATAAGGGTAGTTGTAGAGAGAGAGAAAAAAATTGGTTCATGGTTCAGGGTTTATTTATGATTACGGATAATCACAAACAGTGTCAATGTGTGCTATATTGAATAAGCGCGCAAACCTTAGTGTATACCCCTAACGTTCCTCAACTGCATTTTTCCACCTTTCAAAAATCGGAGCGGACCCCTGCCTTGTTTTTAAATGAAATAAGGGGAAAATGACCCTAGACCTAACAATAAAAATAATACTAACTTCCTTTTTTTGCGGTGATCGTCAGATTGGTAGTTTTTTTTTCCGAAAAGGACGTTAGGGATATGGAACGCATTTCATAATAGAGACCCTTAGTTTTCCGAAACGTGGCACGTAAACATTCCCGTAAGACGTCATGTGACCCGTTTTGGACCAATCATAGAGGATAGGTAATGCTTTACATGAACGTTTACGTTCCACGTTTAGGAAAACTAAGGGTCTCTAATATGGTGTAGGGCTCCAGTGTTTACGTCGCTTGCGGTTGCGACGTCAATACAAATAAATTGCTCTATTACTTTTAAATCCGATCCGCAATTACCGCATTAGCCATGAATCCAAAGAAGTGACGGAAATGCACATGAGTATTTTGATGCAGACATTGAAAATATCTCCGTCTATATTTCATGCGATGAGGAAAACCTTCCACTTTTATTTCATATTCAAAATTTTATATTAAGATATTGAAATTTAGAATTTGCAGAGTATAGTGAAAGATATATAAAATCTGAGACCAAAATATTTAAAAGAGTTGGAAGCAGCAAGATGCAGTTTCTGGACAGTAGTTTTCACTTATTATTATGGCGATTCAGCGATTCCCAAGGCAATGATTGCTATATTCTATTCAATTTAAAGTATAACATTTAGCTATTAGCTGTTCAGAATCTATTAATGCTGATTAAAAGCTGCCTTAAACAAATGCCTACGGCATACCAATAGCTTTGGGCGGGGCGCTCACTGTACATTAGTGACAGCTCCCCATTTTCACCTGGGGGGTGGAGAGATGGCAAGCGAAGTTAAGTGCCTTGCCCAAAGATGCACACACATATTGGCCCTCATCGGACCTCGAACCGGGACCTTTGGCTCATGAGTCGTTCATTGTACCACTGGAACACATGCATGTGCCCACTCGACCACATCGTTCTGTTACCCGTAAGGGGGCTGATGTGGGCTTAATCATTTCAAGTGAGGGTTATTACAGTATAATAGAAGTTTTACAACCATGCAAAATATATCAAATTTGAAAAATATCGAGGACGCATTATTTTCCGAATGTGCCAGTGCCCCTTTAAAGTACTAGAGCTGATTCTTTCCCTTAACAAATTTGGAATCTGATCATATGGAAATAAACACATCGTGGATAAACACACGAATCCGAACGTTACACAACAACTGCATTTTAGTCAAACAAAATTTCATAGGCTTTGTCGAAAGAATAAATGACAAAAAATACACGGTTATTACACCATTTATAATAATCTTATACATGAGAACCGGCTTCACACTTTTTTTATAAACTGGATTATTAGGCCAGTATTGAATTGATCTTATCACTCGTCCTTTCCGATCACCAGCAACAAGACCACTTACTTTGTGCAGTTAGAGGCCGAATAGGTGTAGTGTGGATACAAATCAGGTAAACCATCAACTTCGTGCAATAAATTGTGGCTGCCCAAACTTCCTTTTCCATTTCGAACTTCCTCCTGTAAGAGTCATACAACATTATATTTCACTGGGCGATAACACTGACTATATGGCATCCGGCATTCAGGACGAATGTGTATTCACCACAGAAACAAATCACTTTCCCCACTGTCTGAACATCACTACATGACGTCACTACCGCCAACCTAACCGCCGCCTCCAAAACACACACACACACACAAACAAACACACACACACCCACACACACGCGCGAGAGCGCACGCGCACCCCGCACAAAACACACACTCGCGCTCACGAGCTCGCACACACACAAATTCGCAAGCAAGGCGAAATATACTAGTACCATTACCACTACTTGCTACCTGTACTATACTGAACTATTACGAATACTACTTCTATTACTACTACTAGTATAATAGTACTATTACTACTACTGCTACTGCCACTGCTAAAATGGTCTTTTTTATTTTTTGAAAATCTAGTCATCATCTAGTCAAAATCATTTCATCGTTGTTACTAACATTAATAATATAAAGTTAATATAAATTTTAAATTACCTAACCAAATCGTATGCTATAATGGCGTTCATTCACCCGTCATGCACAAAATAAGGTCAAGGTGTTTTTTCAAGACTAAAGTAAAACATTAGTTACAACATTAAAGGGATTAGCAGCGATATTGCGAAAGAAACGAAAAATGTGGCATGCATTTGTTTTAACTTATATCAGGGATAAGTGGTACAATTTCCATATAACTGCTTACTGTAGAAATAACCACCAAAAATAGTGAAAAAATGAAGTATTGAGGAAATTTTCATAAACCGTCCCCGTAACTAACATACATTACAAGCGATGAAGTCTCAAAATCTACAATAAACAGCTGATTGTGGTTTGTACTAGTACAGAATAGACAAAGATCAATAATATTTGTGTTTGAGGTCAAACTGCATTGATCATGATGTCACAATATCACGCTTAAAATCTGGGATATTCACCGTAAAAGGCTTTTTTGATCTCAAGTCGGAATTTTGATACGCACGTATAGAACTGAGAGATCAGATTAAAAAGTACTGCCTTGACTTCAATACAACGGATTTCAAGCCAACCACTTGCAGGTTATTGTTTGCATATCCATGCCCAGTAACAAAAATACAAAAATATGAATTTTGATGATTTTTTCGAGTTTCGGATATGCAAATCGCTGCTAATCCCTTAATTTACATACCATATTTATGAGTTACTTACCCGAGAGATGTGAAGTAAAGGTGTACGTAAAACGGTCAAACACAAATGAAAACGTCGGGGTCTTTTTGTTGTTGAGACTTGTTAATATGCTAAATTTTCTCAGAGAAAACAGAGCGGCACTAGTGACTGGCACGCGTCAATGTGCTCTATTTCATAAATACAATAAATGTGAAAAAGTCACCTATTCAATATCTGCACTCAGCCGTGGTTTCCGTAACCACGAAGGTGACTATACCCACACAAATGTCTACACAATTTACGCTGTCCAGTATGTTGTAATTGCCAAGTAATTATGCGCGCATGTCTGCAAGACGAGCAAATTTATCTTTGAGAATAAAATAACAATAACAAAATAGATAACAAGGAAACGAAAACAAAACAATTCATTTTTTTAACCACGTGCATCGTGGAGGCACTGTGAATGACAAGCAAAACTTAAGTGAGGGCGACATTCAGTGAGTAACAACTTCTGTGCGCCAGTTGAAAACACCACCTTGAAGCTAGCTGTGGCACATTTCAGGAAAATGCGGTTTGCCAGCCATATTAAGTTCATCATTGTTTGTCTTCGTCGGCGGAACATTCCAAATGGATTTTTCATGAAGTGCAATTATACAATGCTACTATAACCCAGCTTACCAGCCACGCAGCAATTCAGCATTCGCCCAATGTTCTCGCAAGCTTTTCCGATCTACAATATCTACCATATGACAAACTACTTCGACGCTCAGATGAGAAATTAGTGGTCAGATCTGATAAACCTGCTACCGGACAATAAACCTACCCGCTATCTTATTTACACCGCTAATGACCCAATTGTTTGAGTTCATGTCCTCAATTAAACGACAAAAACTAGAACGTGTATCTCCATTCATTGAAGAAAAACACCTAGAGCCTTCAATGAACATAAACTTGTTGTTCCAATACCTTCCGACCTTCCCCTCTCGGCCGATGAACGTAACGTACTAAGTGCGTTGGACAATAGTCCCAACGAATGTGATATCCTTAAGATATTGAATATTTTATCGCAGACTTCAGGATCAACTGTCCGCTGATCAACGGCCAAACAGCCCGACTAGCCATGTAATGCACGTCTCATAATGGATTCTACATAGAGATTGAAGAGCGAAGGAGAGAGAGAGAATGCACCCATGCCTAACTCCTTGTCCCAAATTGAACCACTCACTGTTACCTTTCTCAGTGCGGACATAGGCTGCCTCTCCATCATACAGATTGCGAATCAATTGTATCAAGTGTGAAGGAATACCCATCTCTTGAAGTGCTATCCACACACTGGTGTGTTTCACACAATCGAACGCCTTAGCGTAACCGATGAAGCAGAAATAGATCTTCCTTTGATTTTTCAATAATATGACGGATATTGGCAATCTGGTCTCTGGTACCGCGACCTTTTCTGAATTCGGCTTGTTCAACAGGGAGTACCCGTTCCAGGTGATGCTTCAGGCGTTCATTGATGATATGCAGTAGAATTTTACTGGCATACAGTAGTATTAAGGCTATTGTACGGTGGTTCTTACATTTACTAGCATCCCCTTTCTTGGGTAAAGTAAGAAAGACCGATTTCTTCCACTCCTCTGGCCATGTCCTTGATTTCCATATTTTGTTGCACAGTTGGTGCAGGGCAACTATAGAATCATCAGCTTCCTTCAGGAGTTCACCTGGGATATCACTAGGGGCCTTCTTGTTTTTTTAGCTTGCTGGTGGCTTCTTGAACTTCTGACAGAAGAAGATTGGGCTCATCATCGCCTATATTTCTTGAGAAGCATAGAAACACTCGCAGTGGCCTTTCCAGCGGCTTTTAATGTCACTGCTCTCTGTCAAAACTTTGCCGGTATCATCCTTTATCATGTTTATGATGGCTAATCTGGTTGTTGTTTTATTGGTGAGAGTCTTCAGATATACCTGCTGTTGTTACACTTACTATATGATTTTCGAATTCTTGGCACAACGGGTTAATGTGATGATTTTTATCCCTTCTTGAATTTTTTATTTGTGGCGGAAGAATTTGGTGCGCATCGATTTTTGGGACTGTCAAAACGGCAAAGTGGTTTTCAGGGTGTTCCGCATGAGCACCCCCCATGCATCAACTTGAGTGCACAAGACCTTATACACGTAAGTATTAAAGTAACTTTAAAGGTGTCACAACGTCCCTTATACGTCAAGCTCATGCCCCGATTTACAAGGGTTTTTACCCTGAAGGCTATCAAAATGGAAAAGGGAAAAAATCGCCCAATTTTGAGGCATATATAGATAATTTTGTTTCTCTCATTAAGGGAGAGTGACGAGGTTTGACAATTATATTCTTACAAAATATTCAAAACATTTTATTATTTGCTCAAATAAAACAATGCCCCAAAATAACTTTGATACAGATAAACCAGAGCACTAATGATGCAGAGGCTCGTGCAGGACAATGCATTGAACAACGGTCAAAAGTAGCTCATCTTGAAATTGTTTAAACCATATCATCTCGAGTGACCCAGCCCAAAAGCCTCAGTGCTATATCTCCATTTACTGAAGTTAGAGTTAATTCCTGTGATTTTTTATGCACATTTTTTTCTGATGATCTCAAATAACCTGGTGATGACCTTTGGCGTTTGTCTCCCTTGGAAGGCCACTTTATCTGCTTTCCTTTCTTCACTCAGCAGATTAAATTGGACTATGCTGGGAAGCGGTTGGGGGAGGGCACATGCCAACCAAACAGCGACGGAACGATATCAACTTCCGGCGTAACCCGAGTGCTAGTCTTATTCTAAGACTTCAGGATAACTGTCGTGCATCAACGGGCCAAACAGCCCGACTAAGTCACGTAATGCACGTCTCATCAGGATTCTACATTAGAGATTGGAAGAGCGAAGGAGAGAGAGAGGAGAATGCACCCATGCCTAACTCCTTGTCCCAAATTGAACCACTCACGGTTACCTTTCTCAGTGCGGGCACTAGGCGGACTCTCCATCATACAGATTGCGAGATCAATTGTATCAAGTGTGAAAGAATCCCATCCCTGAAGTGCGATCCACACACTGGTGTGTTTACACAATCGAACGCCTTAGCGTAACCGAGAAGCAGAAATAGATCTTCCTTTGATTTTCACTTAATATGAAAGATAAGTGGCAATCTGGTCTCTAGGTACCGCGAACCTTTTCTGAATTCGGCTTGTTCAACCTCCCTGTGAACAAGCCGAATACACTATCTGAAGTTGCTATCTCACACCCACTGGTGTGTTAACACAATCGAACGCCTTAGCGTAACCGATGAAGGCGAAATAGATCTTCCTTGAGTTTTCAATAAGATTGACGGATATGGCAATCTGGTCTCTGGTACCGACCTTTCTGAATTCGGCTTGTTCAACAGGGAGTACCCGTTCCAGGTGATGCTTCAGAGTTCCTTGATGATATGCAGTAGATTTTACGGGCAACAGTAGATTAAGGCTATGGTAACGGTGGTTCTAATTTACAGATCCCCTTCTTGCGTAAGTAAGAAAGACGATTTCTTACACTCCTTCTGGCATGTCCTTGATTTCCATATTTTGTGAACAGGTTGGTGAGGCAACTATAGAATATCGCTTCCTCAGGATTCACCTGGATATCAATAGGGCCTTCTTGTTTTTTTCAGCTTCTGGTGGCTTCTTAACTTAATGACAGAAGAAGATCTGGTCATCATCGCCTATATTCTGAGAAGCATAGAACACTCGCAGTGGCCTTTCCAGCGGCTTTTAATGTCACTCGCTCTATGTCAAAGAAAAACTTGCCGGTATCATCCTTTATCATGTTTATGATGGGCTAATAGGTTGTTGTTTTAGTGGTGGAGTTCTTCAGATATCCCGCTGTGGACACTTCTAAGATTTCGAATTCTTGGTCAGAACGGGTTAATGTGATGATTTTTATCCCTTCTTGACTTTTTTATTGTGGCGGAAGAATTTGGTGCGATCGCATTTTTGGGATGTCAAAACGGCAAAGTGGTTTCAGGGTGTCCGCATGAGGCCACCCCCATGCATCAACTTGAGTGCACAAGACTTATACACGTAAGTATAAAGAACTGTAAAGGGTGTCACAACGTCCCTTATACGTCAAGCTCATGCCCCGATTACAAGGGTTTTATCCTGAAGGCTATCAAGGAAAACGGGAAAAAAATCGCCCAATTTTGAGGCATAATAGATATTTTGTGTCTCTCATTAAGGGAGAGTGACGAGGTTTGACAATTATATTCTTACAAAATATTCAAAACATTTTTTATTTGCTCAAATAAAACAATGCCCCAAAATAAACTTTTGATACAGTACCGAGCACTAATGATGGCAGACAAGGCTAGTGCAGGAAAATTCATTGAACAAGGTTCAAAGTAGCTCATCTGAATGGTTTAACCATTCATCTCGAGTGAACCAGCCCAAAAAGCCCTCAGTGCTCTATCTCCATTTACGGAAGTAGGGTATTCCTGTGATTTTTATGCACATTTTTTTCTGATGATTCTGAAAAACATGGTGAGGACCTTTGGCGTTTGTTCCCTTGGAAGGCCACTTATCTGCTTCCTTTCTTCACTCAGCAGATTAAATTGGACTATGCTGGGAAGCGTTGGGGGAGGGCCATGCCAACCAAAACCGCGACGGAACGATATCAACTTCCGGCGTAACCCCGAGTGCTCTCTTATTTCTAAGACTTAAACGAAGGGAGGGCGGTCTACGCCCATATCGAACGTCCCACACAGACTTCATAAAGGCTTAGACCTGGATCACGGAATATTTAAATCTAAAGGACCGTTATTGGAAAATGAACTTTTTTGCAGCGAGGTTAATCTACTGACCTCGACGGAATTTGACGTCAATAATTTTCTTAAATTATCATCATATTACTAAGACTTATTGAACGAAGGTTTAAGAGCTAATAGATTTAGGTTTGATACTTGGGAGAATTGAGTACCCACGGTCATTGGTGCAATATTCAACGACGTCCCGTTAAATAGAAGATCTTTGCACAAGGTATATCGTCACGTAGTGCAACAAAGGTCTATATACATTTTCTTGATTTTACAGAAAATGTTTCATTCAGTTGTGAGCGTTCGATTTGAAAAAAAAATATAACCAACGGTGTTTTTAAATATGTCATGAATAGTTATTCCCACTTAAATCGATTAATTAAGAATGAGCTAATTAAAGTGGACGCGCTATACACACGATTTTCCTGTGTGTTCAACAAAGTCGATCTACCAGTAACGACTTGTTTGCACTCAACGAACTTGTATCTACATCGTATATATGAAAATAATGCGTATTCATTTATGTTGTAAAGTAATTAAGTACTGGAGCGTACTGTTTGTGGTAGAAGGTCGTAACTACATTTCTTGATCGTTATAAAGGCTTTTTGTGCCAAAATTAGAATAATTTGGTAAAAAATTAAAATGCACTTTTGTTTAAAAAAAAGCGCCAAAAAAAATAGTGATATTACATTATATTTCCCGGTGTTCAGTTTGCTTTTTCAAAAAGGTCAGCCTTTAAGACTCAATTTTTAACTTCAGAAAACATGCCTGACCGATGTAAATTAGGTCATGGAAAGGAAGTTTGAACAAAACAGTAGCCTGCCTCCTGTCAATACACTAGGGAGTGATCATTGCGTTGCACGTGCTTGTTTTTGCTCATTAAAATGATAAGTTAAAAACTAATATTTGTATGCTCCTGAAGTCACAAGCTTTCCAATGATATATAATCCAACATGTGTGTGCTACCTAAGTTGTGTCTATCCCTTAGTGTGCCTAAGTCGCTAGTTCTAAGTACGATTTTTATGTAAGAGTAAACGAAGTAATATTTCATGTATTTTCAACATTAGGGGCTCATACAAACTTATTTTCAAATATTCTTTATTAAATTTATAAACTTATGAGCTATTAGCGTGTTAACTATGTGGTTACGTTCCGTGTCCACTATAAGGTCCATGCATTGATTTGGAAAGTAGGTTGGATGTGAATATATGGATTGTTCAGTCTGCAATGAGAAAGGGAAAAAGTTGGTAAACAGTATGAAAAGATTATTATTTAACAAAACCAAACAAACAAAACAAAAAAATATGGTGCGTAATAAATATAATGTTCGGGATTGTTTTTGACCTAATATAGGCGAAAAAGCCCCCAAGATTGCGTTTTTGTTTTGAGTGTAAAACACAACATTTTTATGGCAGCGGTTTGCGTAGACTATAAACCTGAAAACCTGCCGCAGTTTTCCTTGATACGAAAAAAACCGTCGGTACTTCCGTTCGTGTTTTTTTTTTTTTTTTTTTTTTTTTTTTTTTTATTTTTTTTCTGGTGAACTCAAGAGATTTCCTGCAGATGGCACCCTCTTTGCATTTATCTCAAAGGCTTAAAGTTCAAAAGAGTGATTTTTGTTACTTAATTGTTACGGACCCGTTATTTGAAAGGAACAACAGTATGGGTAAACGAGGCAATGGAATCGAAACCGTGTTACATCTTTCACGAAGGGACGATGGTTATTTAAATAATGTAAAAGATTCATGATCTACGCGGTATAAAACGTAGGACATTTGTAAAAAATGTGTAATTACAAATTGTCTAATTTTTGGTAAATTGGTCAAAATGCATTTTGAACAGCGCAACTATATAATAAAATGCACACTTAAGTTTTAAACAACGTTAAACTTTTCCTTTAACATTATCTTCTGAAAGTAGAGTGTAGTTAAGGCGACTCAATCATGCATAAGTGAACATTGTATGTTAGTTTATTTTTTCTTTATCAACCACGTTTTAGCAAGGTATCACTCCCGTTTAGCAGAGGCCATAAGTAAACCATGATTC
Source organism: Ophioderma brevispina (assembly GCA_023653785.1). Lineage (NCBI taxonomy): Eukaryota > Metazoa > Echinodermata > Ophiuroidea > Amphilepidida > Ophiodermatidae > Ophioderma > Ophioderma brevispina. Next base: position 78,568 of record JAMKCH010045208.1, on the reverse strand, counting down.
GCGGACAAAAGTGAAAAATAATGGGGGAAATTAAAATCTTATTTTTTTATTAGCATTCTGTGAAAATGACAAGGCTGACCAAATAAGAGTCTTTTAAAATAATTATTTTTGATAGAATGTACCAATTAATATTTTTGAAACCAAAATATGTTATTTTGGAAGCTAAGAATATCTAACAATGGTCTATAGTTGTGGACCAATTCCCCATTGAAATGTTGGGCAAAACAGAGTGTCCATTTCCATGGCCTAAACAAAGAAGTTTCTAAGATCTATACACATATACCTTGCTTGAACAACAAAAAAAACATTTTGTTTTAAAATTAGCCGAGTGGCGATTATAAGATCTGCTGCCTTAATATTACAAATGCTAAATGGATTATTACTGTGCAAAAGAAAAGCAAATAGCATAAGCTTGGGAAGAGACAGAACATTTCCATGTTTTCATAAATACACTGTTACTTATCGCCCTCCACACGGCAGCTTTTCGTTCCTTCTCAAATCTGGCGATTCTTTTCTAGCATGAATAAAGATTCCTAGCCGTAGGAGTGCTATGTAGAGGATTCCAATCAGCACGATACCACCTATTATTCCAACTAGCAACAATACCAAGTGCTATTGACTGGGGATTCGTTTCAACAATCCTTCGACAAACTCAAGAAGAAAGTCAAAACAAAATAAAATTAGCAGAAACACCAATATTTACACGAAGTAGTGACAGTTTGTGTAGCAGACGTCATTAATAGCAGCAGGAAGTTGGGTGAAAACAGAGTTTCATGTTAAAAATTTTACAACTGTCAGAAAATGATAGGGTTCAAATTCTTCAGACTACTTTCCCCTACCTCAAGGGGGTAAATGTTAGTCAGGGCACATTGAAGTCTTATTTCTTATCGTATCCAAACACGGGTTCTCAAATATGGTCAAGCCAGAGATGGGTACAACGTCTGGCTGCTTCACTGAATTCCGCAAGGTCAATTATTTGTGCATTGTTGCTCCAAACAGTGGGCATACCAAGAGGTTGTCCATTGTCTGTGGTGGCTGTTCCACAACAACAGGTAGTATCCTGATTGCTTCCTTATAGACCCTCTTCTGGAAACCTTGGAAATAAGTGCAGCCATTGATCGGAGCTCAAAATGCCATTCCCTTGCTACTGGGCAAATTTTGTAGTTGCTCAGTAGAAGATGTTGCCAAGGCCTACTGCTTTTTCCTGGTTGAAGTTAGCAATACCGATTCCAATTCGTCCCTGTTGAAGGGGGCGAGTGAAACCAGGTCACCGCTAAACCTCTTATGGTCTATTTTGATCTTATACTAGTTGTTCTTGCTGCACTGTGCCATTTAAAAGCGAGTTGGTGTGCAACTTGGTTGGGTGTGACTTTTGGCTGCTGGGAGGGTCGTTTGTTCCCCTCTGAAGCCCTTTCGGATGGTAGACCCTGCTTTCTTGCTGTTATGGTCATATCGGTGTATCATTAAATATGCCATGTTTGATCTTTTCCTTGGAGATCCTCTCCGAAACTTTCTCACCTTTAACATTTGTTTCGCCGTAAAGGATCAGCTTCAAACCTGGTAATATACTCTTGATATTCTCCTAGCACATTCCCTTGTAAGGCCTGGTATATATTTCGCGTTTGCACCTACACCTCTGGTATGAAATCTCCGTACAGTCTGTTCAACTATTTGGGCAATTTGTCATAGTTATGGGTTTTGAGCAATTCTCTTCACGTTCTGCTCCAAGTCATCATGGAATCCTTGCCGGTCTGCTTTCCTGTAGTTAAGCGACGCTTAAAGACACTTTATTTTGGGCTTAACTGCAGCGTTGACTTGGATACCGACTGGTCGATGTTGAGCTTGTGGACAAGGATCCCGAACATCTTGCTACAAACAAGGTTAGAGATGTTTTTGCTAACAATAGCTAGATTCAAGGGGTTGTACTCTCTTCTTCCAACGGCACTATGAAATTATGCCGGGGCATCCTTCCGAGTCCGTGAAGGAGATCGTAGACTTTTGACTGCCTATCCATTCTTCGACATCTTGTCCGTTTTGTTATTTCATTGTAGCCCCTTGGGTACTATGGCTGTTTGAAGTCCGCCAAGAAGAAGTTGAGGTTGGTGTGAATTCCAGGGGTTGAAGTTGGAGGGTGGCGCAAGGTCTCTGCTGGAGGTTTGTAGACAGAATGTAACATGACATAGCTAAGCGCAATGGTGAGGACTTCGATGTTTGTTATCATCAGACTTGAGGTTGCTTTCTACTTCGGTGCCTGTGTTCTCACAAATATAGCACTTCCATATGGTCGATGTGGTCTCTCGTGGCAATGACCATTTCCTGGTAATGGTTGGGCGGTGGTTATTCATTTCCTCTGTGGGTGTCCTGCAGACATAGGACATCGCATTGGAGATTGTTTTTACACAATCAGCAATGATGGTACTTTTTTCCTTGGAAAAACCCTCCCATTCATGACACTATAGTCAAGGCCGACCTTAGAAAGGCCTGCGCTGCGGTCTAGTCATGATATTGATAATACTTAATAAATGATGTTTTAATGAAAAGAGTGTTTGGAGTTTTGGAGTTGTAGAGATTAGTCCGCTGGTTACGCATGTGTACACAGTTTTAACAGGGGGTAGGACACAAGACTGTTCTCGACTCTCCCCTCGCCCCATTTTTGAATGGAATCAAATTATGTTGTATACACTAACGTGTGGCCTACTTATAAGGATTAGGAAAAAACTAAAAAGAAAATCAATTTTAGAACAAAAACCCTAGGAAACCATCCTACAACACTTAATATAGGATTGGCATTGACCTTCATAGTATTTGGTATCTATCGAAAGTATATAAAACATATTATCTGTATTAGATAATATAATTTTTGAGAGTGAAAGTACGACTACTACTACTACTACACTACTAAACACTACTCTAACGACAACTAGAGTCTTAGTGTAGTAGTAGTATTGTAAGTAGTCGTTAGTAGTAGTATAGATAGCAGTAGCAGCACTAGTAGCATTATTCGTAGTAGAAGACGTAGAGTAGTTTTTTGTTGTTGGGGTGATGGTAGTTGTAGTAGTAGTAGTATTACTGCAGCAGTAGATTATAGCAGCAGCAGTAGTAGCATCAGCAGCAGCAGTAGTAGCATCAAGCAGCAGCAGTAGCAGCCGTGTCCGTAGTAGTAGTATTGGAATTTGGTATTGATAGAAGTAGTACTATGGTAGTGTTGTAGTTAGTAGTAGAAATCAACGTAGAATCTAGTTTGTAACATTTACCTTTGTTTCCTCCTCGGACATAAACAATATAAGTGGAGTTTACCATCATCTCATAGGTGTATAAGATCGTACAATTTCGTCGTCTAATACTGACCACATGTGTCGGTTTAGTTCACTCTGCTTTCAAAAATCCAACAGAGAACATTATTATAATAGGCATGAATGAAAAGAATATGCCGTTAATTTCAGGTCTAATTGAAAGTCTACTCCCCATTCATGAAACAACTGTACTGGACTTTACAGATACAGAGACTGCCAAGAAATAAACATGCCTGCCAATTTTAATCATACGATGGAGGCATCATTGTACAATGGTATGATCTTTTAAAATAATAAGAAAAATCTGCAAGTAAATTACTTGTCATATACTCGCAAAATTAGCTACATTTACCACATTCCATTTCAAATTGGGTGATTTTTGAATTTAAATTTTTGAATTCAATTACGTGGAGGGACCATTGCCAAGGTTTTTAATGCATTGAGCAATGCAAAATTCTATAGGTTTATCGTATAGGTGGACTCTATTCAAGAGCATTTTAAATGGATAATATTAAGGCATGAAATATTTATTGTGCCTTTGCGTCGACACGTGTTTGAATGATCAACTAATAAATATTCCTTTTCAACAATATAAGGTTTGTACTTCGTGAAGACTAATGTGATAGGAATGTCCACACGATATCTGATGAAATCCTGGTGACAAAATTGAAGACAAAGAACATTTCAAACATCTAATTATTTTTTTTCAGAATATATCGAAAAGGAGTAGTACAATATTAATGCCATGAACATGTCATTCGTTTTAGAATCATCCACATTGTAAACTTGACAACGTTGCCAGTATGGCAGTATTGACAGGTCCACAGGTAAAGGTAATGATACCGTTCTCTATCAGGTGAGCAAAGGTCATATCTGTTAGTTATCTAGTTTATAGGAATATCCAAGAAACTGTGTGTGTTTGTATGTATTGTATCCACGTTGTATGCTTCTACGGGTGGATGTACGAAGGGGGTCAATTAAAGGCAAATTGTGCTAAAGCACTATGTCTTTTTTGAAGCAGAACCGGAGGCAGAATTGAAACAAATGCATCAAATCTTGGGGGGATGCATTGATGAGTACAATAGACCGAAAAATTCCTGTACGCCATAAAAAATTACCTAAGAAATTAGTTTAGATAAAATAATTCGAAACCATTGTAGTAAATAGTCGGTTGAAAAAAAAAAATCGAGGGGTACGAACCTGTCTGTACCACCCCTTAATATGAAACCAAATATAAGTTTGTGAAAATTCGTTCCTTTTATTTGTCTAAGGATTTGACCTGAACGTGTTCAGTCTAAACGAAATCTGTCCCCCGAAACTTGAAAGTCTGGCCACACTGGCGTGTATGGCAAAGCATAAAGGCCATAAAGATTGCCGAACAACGCTTGCGACATGTCAAGCAACGGTTGCCGACATTTCAGCAACGAGTGGCGGTGTTAGGCCAATCAACAATCATGCATTTCTGTGACGTATTAAAAAGTAAACTCACAAACGCGTGGCTAGATACTTTGCAACGCTTGCAAACCTTCACAACCGTTGCAGCTTCACAAGCGTTGCGAAAGTCCAAAGCCACAAGGGCTCATAAACGATTGTGCAACGCGTTGTGCAAAAGTCACAAAAACGCGTTTCGTTGCGACATTTCGCAAAGCGTTGCATTTCAGCAACGCGTGCAATATCGCAACGCGTTGCGGTGTAGGCGAATCAAAATCATGAATTTATGGACGATCTCAAAAATATAAATCTCACAACGCGTTGCGACCTTCACATCGCGTTGCAAACTTCACAACGCGTTTGCGAAGGAGGAAATAGTTTTTAGGACCCTGTGCTCTTCACAACGCGTTGATGAAAGTTTACAACGTGTTGTGAAGCTCGCCAACGCGTTGTGAAAGGCTGCAACGCGTTGTGAAGGCATAAAGGGTCTTGACGTATTGCCGCAACGCGTCGTGGATCTATTTTTGAATAAGTTCACAGCAAAGCTGATTCTTATTGGCCGATGCCGCAACGCGTTGCGACATTTCACAAACGCGTTGCGACTTCAGCAACGCGTTGCGGGTTGTGTAGGCCAATCAAAAAATCCTGAATTCTGTGACGTAGTAAACAAGTGTAAACTACAACGCGTTGTAGATACTTTGCAACCGCGTTGCAACCTTCACAACGCGTTGCGAGCTCACAACGCGTTGCGAAAGTCCACAAGCCACAAGGTCATAAACGTTTGTCGCAACGCGTTGTGAAAAAAAAGTCAACAACCGCGTTGGACATTCGGCCAACGCGTTTGCGACATTTCAGCAACGCGTTGCGCGACATATCGGCAACGCGTGCGGTGTCGGGCCAATCAAAAATAGAAATTTGTGAGTATATCAAAAAATATAAATATCACAACGCGTGCGACCCTTCACAACGGTGCAAAACCTTCACAACGCGTTGCTGAAATACTTTATGACCCTTGTGGCCTTCACAACGCGTGTGAAGTTTACAACGTGTTGAAGGCTCGAAACGCGTTGTGAGGCTTTGCAACGCGTTGTGAAGGCCATAAGGGTTATAACGTATTGCGAACGCGGTGTTGATCTATTTTTTGAAATAGTCACAGAAATGCATGTTTTATTGGCCGATGCCGCAACGCCGTTGCCGAAAAGTCGCAACGCGTTGTGAACTTTCTCACAACGCGTTGCCCGGCCAATGTTATATGACCCTTAGGCTTGTGGACCTCGAACGCGCGTTGCAAGCTTCACAACGCTTTGCGAGTCTTCACAAAGCGTTGTTAAGGTTTGTAACGCGTTGTGAGTTTCCACAACGCGTGGTGCTATTACTTTGCAAGCGTTGTGGGTCTATTTGTGGAAATAACGTCACAGAAAATGATCATTTTTTATTGGGCCGACACCGAAAAAGCGTTGTGAAAGTTTGGCAACGCGTTGCTACGTTCTCGCAAACGCGTTGCGGCAATACGTTATGGCCTTTTATGGCTTGCCATAGGTTGGGTCTAGCGGTCCACAGCTTGACTCTGGAGCAAAGGGTCCACGGATCGAATTCAGTGGGACCACTGGCTGGGATTTAATCGGGAAAATAATTGGGATTTAATTTGATAAAAGATATTGATTAAAAATGAATACCCTTTCTCCATGGTTCATTGGAAATGGGCAAAGGAACATGAAGCTTGCACTGCCATCCGTTGTGTGTTTCGTGTAGTGTTTTTGAATGTTGCAATTCTGGCGCTGTTTAAGCTGCGCCCTCCAAGTTGCATTGTTCTGTCTAGTATTATTAAGTTGTAAATTAAAAAAAAAAAAAAAAAAAAAAAAAAAAAAAATTTTATTATTTTATTATTTAAGCTTTCATCAATCCTGGTCCAATAATGTGACTTACTAATTTTATATTCATAATGAAATCTGGCTTACGGTCCATAACGTCAACTGTTTCAATTGTCACGGAACACATATCCACAATGTTCATCATCAAATATACCCTCTTCAAAACACTTTGCATAGAAGAGAACCACGTGAAAGGACGAACACATGCCAACGCAAGTCTACAGGCAGCAAAGATCATATAAGAACTGACAGTAAGCTTCCACGTTTGTTTGATGAACCGTTTGCCAAGACAATTGGCGGTTGTAAATCGAAAGGCGATAAAATCTTTAACTTTGTAGTGTATCGGAATAACAATCATAACGGACCCCTTCACTTTAAACACATCCAAAACAAACAAAAACAACCGAAAACAATTACCGGACAGTCTTCACACGTTGGTCCCTGAAATGGAAGATGTACGCTGAACATGCATTTGCCACATTGGCCATTCCCAAAATCCATTGAAGAAGCACTGCAAAATAATGAAGAAAGTGTTAAAATCTTCACCACCGATAGAATAGAAGAGAACTGCAGTTGTTATTCAGTTGGAATCATATTAAAAATCGTTTAGAACAAGAGAGAGAATCCGGTTAATTTTAAAAACCAATTTAAATAGGGTTGGAACCAGCGACCAAACAGTGTTTAATTTGAAGCAGTTTTAAGTATGTAGAACATAACGGAATCGAACCGATGTCACGTAAAATTAGTCTGGTTTGTAATTACCGACGCTAATCACCAAAACTGATGTACGAATTGGTCAGTTGGTTTGTGATTCAACTTCTAGGGCTGGTAAATATGTGATATGACCTGAAAAAATTGCAATTAGAATTTTTTTTCCTCCCAATGCATTTGGATAAGGTCCAGAATGACATTACTAAAAGTCCCAAAAAACCAAAGTGTGGAAGTACTCCTAATTTGAATAAATCCAAAAATGGCGCCAATGGCCTATGTTCTTACATCTTCATTTTGTTATATAGGCTGTCCTAAATTGCCTATGCAGCCCCTAAAATGAATATTTTACATTAAATGTAAATTATATTAGCGTAACGTAAATTAGAAAACACGTAATCATTGGGAAAGCAAACTTCATTTGGCATAAATTCCAAATGCCGCAATTTTCAGATTTTATTATTTTTTGCCTATGTAGTTGTATTCTTCTCTTAGATCGCTTTGCAGTACATAAATTGACATTGATAAGTATTATACTTCACATGTTAAAGCGAGATGTTAGTCCTTGTATAAACCCAAATGGCTGGCAAAATTACTACAGTTTTACCTTATTTGCATCAAACTTTGTCAAACAAAATCCTGGGAAAATGTGACCACACAAACCTCTTTGATGGACTTTAAATTTAATTTTCCATATTAACCTATTTTTTCTACTGAATATACCGTGTGCCTGTGTACCCACTGTGTCTCGAAAAAGGCACTGCACAAAATTTGTAAAAAATGTTTATGTTCTTGTGGAAGAATGACTATTCCTAACCCGCCAACTTCTGTTTTGATAGTAATGGTCCATCTGCTGCTACTCAGCACCCATGGCACGTGTTTTACCTCTCCCGACCCCTGTCAACAGTCACCGGGGACAAACCGATCCGTGGCTTTCAGAAAGATTCTCCCTAGATTCCCCAGATCTGTCGACTGTCCTATCTTGGTATCAGTGACATCAAGATCATATTCTGGCCCCCCCCCCACCCCTTTACCACAAATGAGATGGACCTTCAGGAAAGCCAAGTGGCCCAAGTTTTAAACAACTCATTAGTGAAATTGATATCCAAGCTGCCAAACAACAAACACACCCGGCTTATTCCAGTCTTCTACAACTCAACGACACGTTAACAAAAAACGGCATTGACTTCTGCTCTATGCTCCACCAAGCATCTAAACTTCAATTTCCAGAGGCAGAACCCCTACATCCCCTGTTTTGACAGGAAGCGACAGGGGAGATAACCAATATCACCTTACCTCCCTCAGGCTGCAAGGCCTTGGAACACCTCACAAACTCACTTGGGCGTACTTGCCAGGAAAAAGCAGTATCCATGTCTCGCAAAATGCATCGGCCAGTACTTGTCACCAATGGAAAGGGGCAAGACCACACCCCACACATATAAAAGCCCACGCTTGTGCCGGTTAACGAAGAGATTTAACAACTTCCATTAACCTCTCCACCGTCGAGTTCCATGTCTTAACCACTTCAACCTATCAATGAGATCACAGAAGTCCAATATCAAGTTTTAAGAATGGTGAAAGCTCCTGCAACTGACAGTACAGAATTCTGAAAGCATAAGGCACCTGCAACTGTGTGCGATGGCTCAATTATTTCTCCCTACTTCTAGGGTCAATCAACAATTCCCGCTCAAGATGAGACTCAATGTAGTGTAATCCTGAAGGTCCCAAGAACCAGCAAGCGAGCCCAAGAGTTACAGCCCTATCTCCGTGCTATCTCACCTATACCCCATAAGAATAACAGTCTTGATATAGCGCCAATGCAGAGGCCTCTAGGCGCTTTACATAGAAATGGAGCAATATAATTTATAATACGACAAATAAAAATAAAATTCTAAGTTCAAAACAACAATAATGATATACATCAATTATACCAATTTTCAAAAATAACTTTAATTTAAGTAGAAATTAAACATATAATGTGCCAACGATAGAAGAGCAAGACAACCCAGTTGCCGCTCCCATACTAAGACATATGGGGATACACCTGAATCGTCAATTGTGAGGATCTGTATGTAGTCATACCCCACAGCGACAATCGGTTCAGTCTTGATCTCTCCTGGATTCAGATTCCTCTAACCCCCTACCTAACTGATGAAAACACTATACTCCTTAGGCACCGGTGCTGAAGGTAAGAATAAATAAAACAGAAAGGAAAACAAAAAAAACCAGAATTATATTTAGTGATCATGGGATTGGAACTGCATCAGAAACAGGATACAAGATCAGGAGCCAAAAGATGTGTAAATAGGAATGTCCTCAGACTGTGAAGCTTGAAAAAGTTAATGACGTAGCGAAGCGGATACTGTGAGGGAGTTTATTCCACAAATGTGCTACTCCGTAAGCAAAGATCTATCACATATAATTTGTTGATGAGTTGATGATTTACACTTACTCAGCTGTGGAGCAAGAAGATGATCTCAAGTTTCTCGGTGGGTGAATACAGCTGTTAGCTCATAATATAGGCAGTGACATGCTTGGAAGTGAGATAGAATCTTAAAACTGCCTCACTGTTTCATTGGGAAGCCAATGGCAGTATTGGTAGAGAGTTGGGGTGATATGGTCTCGTCGACTTATTTTAAGGACTAGACGGGCAGCTGCATTTTTGAACTCGCTGAACCTCGGTCAATTCTCTTTCTGGTCAGGCCATACAGCAAGGAATTGCAGGAATACAGCCTAGATGTAACAAGGGCGTGGACCAATCTGATGGTAGATGTTTCATCAAGGTACTGTCGAAGCTGCCCAATTTTCCTATTGAGAGCCAAGCAGCGTTGCATAAGCTGTTAACATGATGATCATTCTTAGTGATGAGTCTAAGATAACACCCCCACGGTTTCCGTGCTTCAAGCTTACGGATGTAACAGAATGCCAATGAATCATAGTCGGCTGAGAGTTCTACCGATCGTACGAAATGAAGCGAAAGTGTCAACATCGATCCGTCTTCTTGTCCATTTAATTGGAATCAGCTTGTTGGATTTACAAACCAGATCTGATGTCTGCAATGCATGTGTCAATCTTTTTTATCTGCTGGCTTCACGATCCCGAGGGTGGAAAGTCTGGTAGAGCTGGTGTCATCAGCGTAAACAACACATTTGAATACCGTTGGCAGTTAGGATATCTTGTATGGGGGCCAACTGAACAAGATGAAGTCATCGTCCAGTAACCGAGCCCTTTGGGACTCCACACTCTAACCGACAACAGTATCTGACGAAGCACCTCCTACTGATATGGATTGAGTTCTGCTGCGTGCCTTCTAGGTAAGACGAAAACCAACTTAGTGCTTTTTCAGGAATCCCCCCTACCGTTCAGTTAGACGGTGTAGAGCTGTTTGTTTGGTCTATAAGTGGTCTAAGGCGCCGCTGAAGTCCGTAACACTAGTACAAGGCCTCTTTTTTTTGTCAAGGCAGTCAAGATGTCATTCTGGCACCCGTAACATAGCAGTCTCAGTACTGTGCATATTTGCCGGTATTCCCGACTGCAACGGACATGAGATCATTATCGCATGAGGTCATTCTGCAAATGGATTTCCGCTACTCTTTCATCACCTTTCCGATAAATGGTAGATTAGATATAGGGCGAAAATTTGAGTAGAATGTTGGTGTCCCAGCCAGATTTCTATTTCTTCAGCAGCGGGATGACAGATGCATTCTTGAGAGCTTGGGAACTACCCTTAAGAACAGGAAGAGTTGGCATCCTTTGTTATACTGGTCACAATCATCAAGACAAGTTTTAAGAGACCAGCTTGGTAAAGGGTCTAATGTGCAGCAAGGACTGAGCGTGCTATGATGAATTTCAAGACTCTTCTTCAAACACAACGAGAAAGAATCTGAAGTGCTTTTGGCATGACTCGTTAGTTCAACGGACAGAGAGGCAGTAGTAGCATCATGTAGACTGTTACGCAGCTACTTGATCTTCTTGGAGAAAAATTCATGCAGAAACGGTCCCAGATCTTTTGAACATTCATGGGCAGGTAGCGGTGTTCCACTCTGGGAGAAGTCACCTTCTGACTAAAACGGAAAAGTCCGGTTTGATCACAGTGTAGTAATCTGGTTGTTATGATAATCGGTCTTGGCTTTAGAGAAGAGAGTTTATTTAGCGCACTGATCTTTGTAAGCCCCTTTGAATACTGTGAGCCCAGTATGTGAACCCGGGCGCTCCAGCCACCGTTTCCTTCTTCTCAGGCACAAGACATCGTGTACCAAGGTGCATGAGGACGCAGAACTAAGAAGCCCCCGCATGTGTTGTTCAGATTGGGCTCGATCATCCCTATGATCATCTTGGATCAACGCCAAATGATTTGAGCAATGTCGTCTTCCTAACCTTGAACCTAAAGCAGTTTTGTTGACAGCCTATATACAGGCCCAACAGTTGTTACCCTCATCAAAAAAACTCGAAACCTCGCACCCAATTAGCCACGTCATTGATGACCGTGAGGTTTTAAATCTCCGATTCTATTGAAAACCTTTATTCTTGATTGTAATTTGGTAAATCGGCGAGAACAAGCTTTTTTTGTGGATTGAAAAAAGCTCGATGACGAATTTGGAATCACCGATGTGTGAAGATCTCCTGGTTTAACCATTTGAAAAAATTTGATTCCAGTCGATAAACTGGATTCTCTCGATGAAAACCCTTGTATCTTTGTGTGTTAATAGTTTGATTCTTCTCTTGGCGAGAATACGGTTTGTTTTTTTAATAAAAAAACTATTTTTCAATGGAAACTAGGTACAATATATCGGCGATAATCCAGAATTTGCCAATTGAAATCATGTTTACAATTTAAAAACTGGTTATCATTAAAACCCTGCTTTTTTTCCAAAGCCAATATACTAGGTTTTTCACTGATAATCAAACGTTTAGGTTTATGACATGTTTGGTAATTAAAAGGGCCAGGAAACATCGTTCACATATTCAACTAAACTCCTCAAAGAAATAAGTCCCTCCCTTGATAATCGGGACGAACTAAAAATTATCGGGCACCTAAGTTGATTTAAAGTGAAAATGTGCCTGAGCGTTTACTCATTTCATGTGCATACTTTTTGGGACCACAAATTCACCCTTCACCACGTAAATCAATCACTTATGAAAATTGATGATGAAAAAAGGTTGCACTTTTCCTGCATAGGGGATTCCACATTCAAATATTCCCAGTATGCAATAAACTTTAGGCCTACCGTTTAAATTTAATGCAAGCAGACTTTTTGCTAAGCAATGTTTTAAAACATTGTCAAGACAAATGTGCAAGGGCCTGGTTGACTTTGTCAATTGATGTGAGGAATCCCTATGACAAACCCTGTTACAATAAGAAAACATGAAATAGCCCTACATTCCCAATACACTGGTTCAAATTCTCTTCAAGACCTCACCCATTGAACACCTTTGGGACTACTTGAAGCGAATGGCAGACAAAAAGGTCAACGATGACACCACGCTACAGGGGTTGCAAACGTACCTTCAACGGGAATGGGATCAATTCTCCCAACAACGAGCCACCAATCTGAACAACACCAGCGGGACCGTTGCCATTGAGTTGTCGACAATGAAGGTGGTCCCACCCATTACTGAACTTAATGCAAGTTTGCACAGCTTTGACGTTTGTTTTGGCTTAAAGAACTGTGAGGACTCCCTGACATTTTAATTAAATAAATTAATTTTAAATTAAATTTAAATAAAAATGTTACTGAAATTCATTGTAAAAGTTCATTGAAGAAACAATGTAAACTTGTGTAATCCACAGAATGAGACCAATCAAAGGGATAATTTGTATTCAAAATCGTTCATATGTGACAGCATTTTTTCATTATTTTAGCAACAATTAAATTTAATAAATAATAACACACATTGTTTAATTGCTTTAAGTACCTATCCTTTACCCATTTTATCCATGGATGTCATCAGAGCAACATGTACAGCATAGTGAAACCTATGCAGGAAAAGTGCAACTTTTTTTCTTGCATCAATTTTCATAATTGATTGATTTTCGTGGTGAAGGGGGAATTTTTGCGTCCACAACGTAATTCAAACTGGAATGAGAGTAAAGATAAGGGCACATTTTCCACTTTAAATCAACTTATGGGGCCCGATTAATTTGTAGTTACGTCCAGAATTTATCAAGGGGGGACTGTCTTATTCCCCTTCTTTTGATTGGAGTTATTAACAAATCTTATCAATGACCCAGGCGAACAATCCTTCCATTACTAACCACTCATCGTACCACCCAGATACAAATGGTATCCGCCTGATCCCCCGCGCGTACGAGCGTAGGAGACCACCACCAATGTGTGGTGTGTTCGCGCGCGCGCGCACCGCATGTGTGTGCAACGTGTGTGTCTGTGGTGTGAGGTGGTTGTAAGATGGAGGCGGGGGTTGCTCTAACCATATTCTTCATTTTTTTGCCAGTGATAGTTAAAACAAATTAAAGGTGTTTTTTGTTGTTTGTGTGTATGTGCAATAATAGATGTATAACCGATTCAAAGTTTGACGTCTTGCTTCAAATTGTAGAAATTGGAGAGTCATTTTGGATTTATGCAATAGGTTATACTTCTACCAAGCGTATGGTGTTGTAGAAGACAAAAAATGTAATAAAAAAAAAAAATCACGTAATAAATGTAATTGTGGCAAAATAAATTTAGATAAGCAATAAAACAAGCAGTGCGAAAATCTTAGAATTGGCGGCCATTTTGGATTTATGCAAATTAAGTACACTTCTGTCAAGAATGAATGGTGTCTGTATAGACATCAATTAATGTATTAATAAATATACCCAATTTAGGCATTATAAGTGCCAACATATTATTTTAGATAAAATAATAAAATTAAAAAAAAATCCTTGTAAAAATCCTAGGATTGGCGGTCATTTTTTGGATTTATCAAATTAATCATATATTTCCACCACTTGGATTTTTTTGTTTTCTGGAATTTTATTCTGGCATTCCTGGGACCTTTATAGAAATGCATTGTGGTGAAAGAATTCTATTGCAATTCTTTTCCAGCTTCAACTAGAATTTAAGTTAATTTTCTCAGCCTATTACTCAGATTACCCTAATGATATGTAAACTGCTCTGGTTGGCTTTTCAGGATATTCAACAAATATTGACCGTATCAATATGACGTCAGGCACCAGACATGTTGGTACAAGATTCATACATTCCTCCATGACTACAATACGTTGAGCTGTCAATCGATCCATGTTTAGCCATGCACATGGATCATTGACAGGTGATGTATTGTAGTACTGGAATGCGTCCTATCTTGTCCCCCCAACATGGCTGGCTATTGATACGGTCATTGCAGCTTTCGGTTAGATAAAGTTGCCATTTTATAGGCCTTTCTAGAATATCGGAACTAAGTATCTTGGATGCTAACTTGAAGGAATTGATTATCGCATTTTTGAAAAAATCTATGGTTTAAGTTCAATTTCTTAGTTGACAATATCAAAAAACAGGCTAAATAACCAAGTTACCAATATGCAATCAAAACTAGCTCACGATCATACACTTTAGTATTGGCGGCCATATGAATTCATTAATTACGTGATTACAGAATCATATGTTAATTGCTCACTTTGACTGTTTAAACCTGGACGTGCTCAATATTAAAGTTTTAAGTAATAGCAATTAATTTAGTGTTTTGGTGCCATTTTGATTTCCTCACGGTTTTTTAATACCAATTCTCTAGTTTCTCGTCTGGCATCTATCTGATTCAGAATCGGCATAAGAAAGGGGTCTAGAAACCGGTGGAAAACACACGTTGATGTTAGTTATCAATGAACCTGCAGCTGCACTAAAACAACCATGGTGCTCACAACCATTTTCATCAAAATATCGTGGGCCATTGTGTCGTATGTTCTTTATCAAATATGACTGAAAAATATGCAAAAAACTAAAAAATTAAAAAATTTTATAATTTTTCTGTGTTTCATACGAAACATTATATTCCATAATTCACCATGTTTTTTTAAATGGCATGTTACAACATGCCATTTTAATGTGAGCGCTTAGGAGAGAGTATAAAATGAATGAATAGCCCATAGGTTACTTTTCAAATAATTGCCAGCAGCGGTAAAACAACCCCTATTTTAACCTTTAACATCATAATGGGAAGAAGCCAGTCAAAATGTTTTGGCATATGAGAATGAGAAAAAGGTTTATTACCAAAATCTTGAACTTTGATGGAGTGCTATTGTGCATAATGTCCAGGCTGAGGCTCCCCTTTAATAATTCGGGTCTTCAAATCCACGGCCATGATAACACATGCATTTAAATAACCTTTATGACTGCAGTTATGCCTGTTTGTTTCAAAGACGGCATAACCTTCGTACCATCCTCCTCCTCCTTCCTCCTCCCATCGTATGCCTGCGCATCTCATCACGCCAATCTTCCGTAATTCTCTTTTTCCATTCAGTGGTTGCCTCACTCTTTTGTAAATATTGCTCTATCCCGGATGCTCAATTTTAAATTTCATCTCATTCTCCTGATGTCAAGTACTGATGTCGTTGCTGAATGATGCAATGAGACTTGTTAGTTGTGCCGTTTGGCTACCCGCCTGTAGAATTCTTTCCAATTCTGTCGGTCATAGCTCCTGCAACCTAAGGAGACATTCAAAAGAATCAACTCACCAAGAAGTGTGACGAACCCGGTAACCTATTCCCTTCCCCCCACCAACACCCTTTGAGTATATCGCATTCCACGGAATCACCTTGCTACCCCATTCCTGACACTGCAGTCGCACAATCCCTGTCGATCAATCCCCTGGAACAATGACAGATGGTCTGAGCAATGGTCATACTCTACCTTGATCCTAAAGCAGTTTGTGGACAGCCCATCTAGAAAGCCCAAAGGCTGCGAACCCCTGATAGGAAAGCATGGGTCACTCAACTTTAGTGGTTGCCTTTTGCGACGCCTGTAGAATCTCTTCCAATCCGTCGGGCATAGCCCCTGCAAACCTTAGGAGGAACATTCAGCTACGATCAAACTCCCAAGAAGTGTGACGAACCTGGTAGCCTATTCCCCAACAACACCCTTTGAGAACAGAGACTTCACGAATCACTTGCTACCCATCCATTAACTGCCGTCGCACATCCCTGTCTATACCTGGACAATGACGATGGTCTTAGCATGGTCATCCTCGACCTTGAACCTAAGCATTTGGGGAGCACATCCCATCTAGCAAGCCCAAAGGCTGCGACCTTGATAGGAAAGCTGGGGCAACCTCAACAGAACTCAGAAATGGCATTGGCCGTACAAACACTTCCTTCACAAGATCGGTGTGGAATTTTTGCCAAACTACTGCGATTGTGGAAGAGCCACAAACCATTTAGCCACGTCATAGATGACTGTGAGGTCTACAAGTCCCCAAGAGGAAGCCCAGGCTTGATCAACCTGGACGATGAAACTATCAGTTGGTTAAAGACGGATCTTCCACTGTGATTTTGGACTTACACGAACGAACGAATGTCTCGCCCATTTCCATTTAATTCTTTTGCCATTATATTACTGCATTAGTTGTTTTAGTTTGTTTTCTTGTCCATTATGTTTCTTTTTTTTGTCTCTTTTCGTGAATCCCAGCATCAGCCTTTCCATACTTCTTTGGGTTGTTTGGAATCTCATTTCCATTTCCTTGCTAATGGAGGTTTCACTTCCTTAAGTAATGGCTGGCAAAACACACTGATTGAGGAGTTCTTTTCAAGAAAATTTATATTTTCTTTTCTATTAGAATATCTTTGTGTCTGCTGAAAAAATGGGTTTCATCTGGTCAGGTTTCCTGTCGTAAATATATATATATATATACTTGTTCCAGTGTTTCAGTTCCAATTTTGATTTCTTTGATGACAGCATACATATTGAACATGACCATTGTTTTTGTCATATTCATCTTCAGTCCTACTTTTTTGCTCTCCCTATCAAGATTTACTATCACTTCTTCTAGTTTCTATGCAGTCTTAGAGATAATGATATCATCAGGAAATCGTAGGTGGTCTAGTTTCTTTGTATTTATATTAATTCCCAGTTTACTTTCTAAAATATTTCTTCCAGGGTTGCCACAAAGAGTTTTGGTGATATTGTATCTCCCTGTCGAACACCCTTCTGATAATAATTGGTTCACTGTCTTCATGAAGATGTATGGTAGCTTTAGCATTGTTGTATATATTTTTAATAGTCTTGATATAGGAGGTTTCTATACCTTGGGTTTTCAATGACTGGATGATCGCGTTTATTTTCCACGGAATCACAGGCTTTTTCGTAGATCTATGAACCCATAAGCGCATCTAATCACTGTATGAATATGGACAAACGTTCGCAAAAGTTTTTATGTAGTCTGCTCGCAGATCGGAGCATAGGGATTACTGTCATAGTATGTGTGTTTACGTCTGTCACTGCCTGCGATTAGACTGTTGGCCCTGACTTATTGGACTCGTACTCCTGAACACATTGACCGATTTACGTCATACTTGGTACAATGATACGTTAAACGTTACCATTTGACCTTACAAGCGTGTTCATCATTATGATGAGCTCATCTCTATAGTTAAAATATGAGGTTAATATGAGGTCATTTATTAACAGTGATATATTGACATCATTTGCTTTTTAGATTCACTGCCGACGTAGGTTTGGAGGGAACTCAATGCGGCCAATGTATCGCCACTCGACCCGGCCTGCGCCTGGTGTGAAACAACGTAAGTCGTCGGGGTTCCGTAAAATACGCCGGTAGAATTTAAAAATTTGCATTACTTGCAAGTACCATGGTCTCATAACTTTTTGTGAATTTTTTTTCATAACAATGTTGCCAATCTGTTTTAAACTTTGATTGAACGAGGACACTTGTGGTTCCAGTGGATAGGTTTTTAAATACCGAGTATTATCATTAGTCATGCTTTGAGGTGTCCGATACGCGAATAATCGGATCCTACGCATTGAAATTATATAATATAATGAGTTAAGCCCAATATTCTTGTCTCGGCTATGAGTTTTTAAAATATTGTCTCGACTGCGTCTCGCCCAATATTTTTGCATCCAAGCTCGACCAATTTATAACATTATTGTTGTTTTGTGAAGCACTTTCCCATTACTGTAAAAGCAGACATAAAGCATAAGGTTTAAAGTTAAAGCACTATCAGTGTCCACCCAAAAGTGTAAAAAATATTTGAAATTTGCAGGATTAGTATAAAAGTGAAGGATAAGTCTATAGAATTCGCGTAAGTTATTTTTTCCAAGTGCAAAATGCCAAAGGAAGAAAACGGCGCTGTTCAAAGATATTATAAATCATTGCACTTTTATTAGGTTGCTTTCAGCCTTATAACTTTCAGGGTATGTTAAGAGAGCTATACCTGTTGCAGACATGCAAAAATCTGATTTTTGATTATTTTTGCGATTTTCTGATTTAGCAAATCACTCATAGTGCCTTTAAACTGTCCTTTGTGTTTATAATCAATTATCTTCTTCCACTTTTTACTTATCTCAGTACTTTCTATTTTAATAATTCTTGCTATCCTAATACTGTTCTTTTCAGAACTACACAACCGCAAGGTGCGATTCCGTGATGAATTTGCGGAGCAGAGGATGTACCAATATCACCCACCCTCAGGGATCACTAAATATTTCACGGGTAATGCTACCGCCATGCATGATGCACTACCGTCGATGCTGTTAAATCACAATTGTACAGCATCTTTATCTCACGCCCCCTGCACCACTAGCACCATTCCCACAAACATACATAAAAAGTCTCTAGAAACACACTTTCGAGCAACAAGTCGAAGTACACTGTCATCTTGTAATTTTAGATGATTGTCCAAGGTAAAAATTGCAAGTGCTTGGTAAGAATTATGTAAATCACAGTACTAGAGATCTTTCAATGTTTTGGGGGTGACTATAAGTGTCCTTAATTGATTTGACGCTTACAGTTAAATCTATACTGTTAAACTTATAGAATTTCGCGAGAGTGTTTGAGTACAACAGTCATGTGGCATTCCACTCAGATATCTACCAAGCTGAATTCATGGAAACAGTACTTCTTTAGACTAGTGTATTTGGACAAAATGTATGTGGTTGGTTTTAATTACTAACGCCTATAGCCTATATACGCACAAATTGAAGAGTGTAGAAGAAGTACCTAAGTGTTAAAAATAGTTGTAAGGCAAGCATGGTGTAATTTTATAAAATTACAGTATTATGTATTTTTATATCGATACATCCATGCCTAAAATCTGATCTTAGACATGGAACCAGCCCTGGCATGGAACCAAGTTTTAATGTCAAATTCACACCACTTGTTTTTGTTACATACAGGCCGCTGCATTAACTGATGGAACCGAGACAGAACAAGCAGTACAAGTCACTCCGCAAGAGGTTCGCGTCACTTTGAAAGTGGGTAAGCGCCGCCTTAGATTAGCTTCAAAATATTTTGTTTTATAACTTAAAATTTTATATTTCACTGACGTTTTGTTTTGGTAACTAATTTTTACGTTGGCGTTATCCAGAAAGTCGAGGCAGAGGGTTAATAAGTAAGCAATAACAGCAAATTATCCATACCCTTTTTAGTTTTGTTGCTGGTTAAATTAGAGAAGATGTAAAGCAACTCCAAACAGAAAGACGAGTTTTAAGTTCCCTGTATGTATATTTTTTAGAAAGTTGTGCTAACAAGGGTGCAGAATTGTAATTGTCGGGCTACCAATACAACCCCTTCGTTACAAGTAAATTAGGGCAAAATTAGTCACATGACAGATCTCCATGAGGCGCAATATACCCATCCAAGCCGGGCATCCAAGAGAAACACACTTCTGTATAGTCATATGTATATTGCACTAAAGTGAATTGAGCATGTGAATTCTGGGTATCATAAATTTGCTAATCACAATTTTCACAATGAAAAGAAAAAATAACAGACTACCTTTTCAATCATGAGGACAGTGTGGGTTTCTATCACAAAGAGTGAGTTTCTTTACAGAAAACATTTTTTGAAGAGCGCCCCCATTTCCAAAATTTGATATTTTTGCACAGTTATGTTGGTAATAGTCTATGAAACTACACCTGCGAGCGAGAATGCTCAAAAATGCGTATTTATCACAAAATAAGCGATTTTGTAACTAGAATTGGGATCCCAGACTGTACTTAACGGCAGAGCTGGAAATGCTAAGTTTATGTCCGTCCATGATGAACTGTGCCACCTCAAGAAAATGATAACTTGACTTGCCTGAACCAATAAAACAACTAATGGATGAGCGTAGATACGTACATGACGCTAATTCCCGGCTATTTCATATTGGAATGCTGTTTCCAGGAACCGTTTAATTATTATCGGAGATCTCCGATATTAATTATTCTAATTACAAAATTCCTTCGTTTGCGACACGCGTAACCATTCACAGATATAGTTTACTAGCCAGTTACCAATGCAACCGTGTAAAAATCTCAACATGTCTGAAAAATTGGGGGCGCTCTTCAAAAATGTGCTATTATTGCTTTAAGAATATTATTCTTATCTTTCTTGTTTCAATACAGGTGAAGCACAAACAATAAGATTAGATGTTCGTCTGGCAAAGGATTTCCCACTAGATCTGTATTATCTCATGGACTTGAGTAACTCGCTCAAGCCCGATCTACAGAATATTGGGCAGCTTGGTCTCGCTCTTGGTAAGAATTGTGTGTGGTGTGTTGATAACCCTGATGAATTTAGCAGCCTTTACGGTTGAGGTCCATGTGATGCTACATTTTAAGCTATTTTTATTCCGCAAAGACGAATGCTGAATTCATCAGGGTCACTATAGGCCTAACCCCCGTGTGTGTGCGTGCGTGTGGTGTGTGTTGTGTGTGCGTGCGTGCGGTGACCTTTGACCTCAAACAAGTCAGGTCATATATGTGGTTATGGTCATTGATGGTGGTGTCCAAGTCTTATTAAATTGAACGAGCAAATCAAGTTTTAAAGAATTTGAAGAATTGAAGTGACAAAGAAAGCACAGTCGAGTACCTCGACTGTGCAATTTCGCCTATTATTTTTACCATGTAACTCATATTATACAATCGCTGTCCCCATTATCTCGACACACAGAGCGTGAACTGAAGACATTGACACAAGACTTGCAGCTTGGCTTTGGATCTTTCGTTGACAAAACAACCATACCATTTACTACAAGTCAAGACACGTAAGAATAAAAAAGAAAAAAAGAATGACAAACCTATTCAAACATTTGAAGGGGTTTGTGTAATGAAGTGCTTACATACATAAAACGTTTGTTACTGATTGCTGGTATCGAATAGATGAGTAATCTGATAAAGCACATGGATTCTTTAACGGGCATCATGTGCAAATATCAAATGAAAACCAGTCATTTGTAATTTGAGCACTTTTTTGCTCCTTAGATTACACAATAATATTTTGGTTTCTAGAAATACTAAATCAGTTACCGTTGGATCGTTCTTAGAAAGAATGAACTGGTGAATTTTTGTTTACCATCATTTAAGTTCTAGCTCAAGCATTGCGTTGGAGATGCATATAATTTGAAAGACTGACAAATCGAAGGAGCGAGGCCTCCGAGGGTTAGCATTTTATTACACATTATATTTACCATCAAGTTCGTCACGCATATGCATCATCCAATCGTGTCACATACGTACCCTAACAGTACGACCGCCGATTCCTACCAGTTAACATAGGTTTCAAGCATTAGCATTTTGAAACGGCACCTTAACTTGGCGTGCACTTCGAAAACCAAGAGAAAAACTAACAGAAGAATCAATGCATTGGCCGAATGTGCGATTTGAAAACAATTTTAGCTTCTTCATCCCATTACATGTTAAAATTGCACCCATTTTTAAAGTGCGTGTTCCGATCGTCTTTGGACCGCACCCTTATTTAACCCGAAGTAGTATCCATTTTATATCAGATGAAAGGCGGCGGGTATTTTTCTTCTCATTGTCGTCCTTAAATTGAGCTCTCAAATCCATTTCATTCCCAAGATTATAAACAAGAATCCGCCGTTTTAGTGGTTAACTATTATCACAGTATTTGATAGGGCTTGGTTGCAACATTGCATTATTGCGTCTACCACACAACAAAACCGCAAGTTTGTTTCCCACGGTCACTTGATGGGGGGTATGTGCAAGTGTCAGGCTCTCATCTCAAGTAGAGGACACAATAAACAAGATCGGAACCTAATGTGGAATCAACGCGGGTTCATGTTTACAACACTAAAATAGATGCAAATTGTACTGTAGGAACGTTATCATTTTTTTTTGGAGATCATGACCTTTGATATTTCAGATTGTTTGTCTATTATTAATCCATTTCCAGCAATATATGCCAATGAAAAATATATTTGGTTTACAGAAAATTTTTCCCTATTATTAACAAAGCAAGCTCAAAAATATGTTTAGATCTATTTTTTCAGTAAAACGTGTCTTGGTCAAAACGATTCACTTGATTTTTTCACCAGTGACAGTTGAAAAATAGCCTATAAGCATGGCTACTAGTACGTAATCCAAACTCGGCTGAGAACCCCACAACGCACGATTCCAGTGCAGTTTTGCGGTCTCCATTATTATTCCGTAATTCAATTGAAAAGACGAGTAACGCTGCACGCATAGACGATTTCCTCCCTGTCTGGGGAATCGCCTTGGCTGGTCTGAAATTTTTTCTCGGATTGCGAGAAATCTTCGCAGGGGGGGGGGTGGGGGTTGTTTTTTATATTTTTTTTTTTTTTTTTTCCATATTGGGGGGGGTGAGGGGACATAGCCGAGCGGGGGCCTGAACAAGACTAGTAAAAAGCACGCAATTTTCCTGAAATATGGATGGGGTCAAAGGTCGATTTTTCAAAATGATCTGAAACATCATTAAAATTTTTAATTTCTTTATTTTTGATATTACCACAATGCGAGACGAGGCGCGATGTTTTGCCGTGACTGCGTTACCACCCGATTACGCTTCAGGGAACGAGCTTCCTCTAACGAAAGACACAGGACGGTTTGCAGTGAGTAATCAATGATGTATTTTATATCTTACCTATAAGGTCTAATTGGTATATCTTTGATGTCTACTGGCCCGGCAGTGCATAGCAACACGCATCCTCCTCACATTGCCCTTGCCGATGCATTTCCTGCGCACATACTACCTCTAATAAGTCCCATAAATGCCCTTTTTGCCATATATCCGGTATTTGTTATATTACCCTCAAATTTTGATTAACATGTGTTTTATGGTGAGAGAAAGATTTCATACGGGAAAAGTACTTTGTGTATGCTAAAAGGAGAGCAGAAGATTCCCCTAGTTTTGTTTTTTGCAAGGTCACCTGTTAGCTAATCAAAAAGAAGGGGAATTGCCCCAAGAAGGTATACTTTAGTAACCTGAAGTCAACTTGTTTATAAAATGCTTTAAGATCAAAACATTGCCATGATCTGGGTATTCCCCCATAGAGTTTATATATATGTGACGATGTGTAATTCCAGGTGATGGTAATTTAAATGTGATTCCAGCTTAGTGCAAGGTTATGTTTATGCATGATGCTGTTGTATGTCCTATTTTTAAGAGACTTGGAACTTTGTGTTGACTGTCAGTATAATAATTGAGATTTGAGTTAAGTCTCGCGGCCATCATTGTACATGTACTGGAGCTATACAGTATGGTGACTTATAGCTAGTGTTTTAATCTACCTATGGTAGATTTGTGTTATACTGGTTCCAGAGATTTATAAACTTTTCGATGGGCCACCGGAGCTTGAAGTCTGAGACTGTCTGCTGGTCGTCTTTTAAGCCAGAAGAGCTTAGTTTTTGGAATCAAATAAGGGATTCCAATTTGGGTCCAAATGAGGCCATTTGCGGCAGACTGATGGTGGTACATACCTGGATTAATTCGTGAAACTGTGAATATTAGTGTCGTCGAGGGAAAACCTTGTCGAAAAAATCCTTGAACTGGAACTCTGGACAAAATTAAAACCTGTTCAAGTCTCAGAAGATATCGCATGGAATAAAACAATGGTGAATTTATGTGAACATTTTTATGCGCTTGTCATTTTGAGTCTTCGCGGTGAGGACATATCCATCTTTAAACTGCAAACGCTTCTTGCAACACGGACTACTGAACTTTAAGTATTATAATCTTTAAATATTGTGTGTGATGTATCGTATTTTGTTTTGGAATCCCAAAATTCTTGAACCAAACCACTTATATCATTCAAACTGTTTTATTATATAAAATTTAGATCACTTGTGCACAAGGGGCTCATTTATTTGTGTTTGAAAGTATTTTCTTACCTTTGACGCTAACGAGACGTCATAACAATACAAAAAAACAATTATAAAAGCAAAAAATAAAAAAAATAAATATATTTATATATAATATATTATTTATATAATATTATATATATAATCTTATATAAATATAATTATCTACATCTATATATATGATAATTAGATATATATATAATATATATATATCTATCATATATATATATATAGATTATATCATATATATTAGTTAAGTAGTGGTGACCGAAGTCGGTAGTGGTCGCATGCCGTAAACAGGCAAAAAGGCCAATATTTTAACGCTTAATGTCGGATATAATCCTTGAACATAACAAAAGTTTAATGTCAGTATAACAGCCAAGGCAATGATGGGCTCTTCCATCAGTGCCTGGGGCCCACCAAGACTCGTTTCTGAAGAAAACACAGTTTTCCTATCCCGGCGACGAGTCCCCTGCGATGAATGGATGCAGTCTATGCTGAATGACAAATGCGTATTCCCAAGAAACAGGTAGAGAGCGTTGTAGTGACGCTCGTGTAATACGCGTGACTGACGCGCACCTGTCGCACACTCAGATACAAGATGGAAGTGGTATCGCCGAGCTGAAATCCCTTTTGATACGTTGGTAAATATATATATATAGATATCTCTATATATATAATATATAATATATATATATATATATATATTATTATACATAAATCTATATATTCGATATATAGATATATATAATATATATATAACTATAATATATATATATATATATACGTTATCATGGCATTTATGTCTTGCGATACATTTAACACTCGGACAAATTAATCGGTTTCAATCTGTTCTGTTATATAGGAGCGTGTTCGAGAATTGCAAGGTTCACCAGCAATCGACACCCCGAAGGGGGATGGATGCCCTGCTACGGTAGCAGCTTGCAGGGTACGTAGACAATACATATGACCTGGTGTGAATAATTATAGTCGGCGTACTCATTCCGGCAACCAATGGGGAACAATATGCATCGATTCAGTTTTGCTCTCACGTAACATTATTTTCACGCTTATTCACTTCCGTTTTCGTCTATGAAATCCCCGACTGTGGTCCTGCCGGCCCATATCTGCTTTCACCGGTATTCTTCATAATACTTCAATAGGGAGGCCGGCGCAAAGAAAAAAATAAAGTAACTCATCAGTGTATTTCCTTTCTTATGGCAAAACCAGAATAAAACAATGTAAACGGCGGTACGGTTTTAACAACAACCGATTTGGCTTATGGATTAATATACCACTCTATTACATCCTTTGCAAATTTCACAAAATTTCATTAGGTCAAATATTATTTTTCTAAAATCCATTTTACACAGATCCCTTTGGAGAATGGTCTTATAGAGGGCACTATAAACGCTATAACATACTTTGTATGCATATTGGTAAAATCTTCCACATGGGTTCAAACTCTTGCATGTCCCCACGTTCACTACATGAATCAAAACAATTTTGCAAGGATTAAAGATGATCTTGACCTTAATAGCATCTCATTCATGATTTGTGTGTTTTTAATAAATATAAAATGTAAATAATACTTTCATGTGTTGAAAAAAAATAAACGCAAGTCGACTGAAAAATGCGCTTGATATGGCGGGTTTTGTAAGCCCACCCCTTTTTTTCCTCTCCATTCCTATGGGATTTCGCACATTGAACTTGGTGTTTTGTGATATTTATCGCATATCACTATGCCTTTGTCAATTTAACTTAATAAATGTTACTTTCTTGCAATATTTCAACAACTACTGATTAAGCAGTGAATTAAATACCAATGTGTCAAGTGGATATGACAACCAAACAGCAATTCACCTATTGCAGAGCAAGAAAAACGAGATCTTCCCATTGTTTTTTAGGATATTGCTAAGAGTTTGACACTTAATCCCATTTGAATGGAGCAAAAAAGAGGTTGCCATTACAAAATTTGTCATATCTGGCTTATTTTTCATTCGATTTTGATTTGCTGTAGTGAAACAATAAAAAATTTATGTTCAGGATTTTAATCAAGTATTTTAATCTGCCATCCTTACACAATTTTTTTTTTTATTCACTTATTAATTAAATCGTAATGAAATAAAAGTGACAAGAATTGCATACAATCATATTCCGTGTCAATGCTGATCTACCGTTGAAAAATGTTTTAAATTCCTTTGTCACACAGCAAATTTGAAAAAAAAAGAATTATTAGGTGTAATCCAGTGGTGGTGTTAATGATTGCAAATATATATGGGTACGTTAACGGGTGTCAAATTATACCATATTAAGTCAGCAACTTGTTGAATATTCTTAACTAATTTAACTTGTTGGATTGTGCTTTGAAAACAACTCTATGCATTCCTTCCTCGTGCAGGAACAAGCGGCTGGAGGGCCCTTGGCCTCGGCGGCATGAAGTTTACGCAACCCGATGCGGATTCCACATTGCTGGAGATGGAAGGTATAGTCCACCATATTCCAAATATGACCTTATACGGATAGATGTACGCGGTGATTGGTGTACCCCTGAGTACTGATATCCATTTCGTCACAAGTTTTCTAATTGTTAAAGTCATTGGTTTCAGATTTATAGTTTGGTCCGTGTTCTCTACATCTAAGGGAGCCTGGCACTTACTCTAGGCCAGCAGGGAGATCTCCAGGTTTTCAAAGGTGGCGCACCCCTGGAAAGTACATAATTTGTCTTAAATTCTCTAAAATGATAAAAATCGGTTCTACACGTTTTCTCACGTCTAGTATGTGCACATTTTCTTGAAAATAACTCATATGCCATCTCAATTCTCATCCCTGAATATCAGTGACCAACGGATGTACACCATGATTCACTGACTCCAGCAAATAATGGCACTATTGATAAGTAAATGCGCCCGGTATGCATAGGACAACGTATTTCAGATTCGTTTTTTAAATCTGGAACGGCAGAGCCATTGTTATTGTTCATGAAGTTGAAAAGCTTTCAGATGTTATTACCGCCCGATTTAGATTGAGCTATAACTTCGTTCACGAATAAAGTAAAACTCGAGCTTCTACTGTGAGTTCAATAACTTTGACCGTATATTTCATCATTTATTCAAAAAGGAAACGAAGATGACCACCAGCCATGCTCCAGGAGCAGGTCTTCCTCACTAACCTCAAAGGGCAGCTATTGGGCTTTCTTATCTTTTTTTTTCCTCTAACCTGAAAAAATAATGAAAATTTTATATATTTTAAAAGAAGCAGTATAGTAGTGAGATTCAAACCCGAGACTACTGTATTATAATGTCAGCTACCTAACCACAAGACCAGCGAGGATTGGTTTGCCAGATTTGCAATTATAATCCTTGATAACATTCACGGAATAAATCGCTACTGCTATTGTGGTCAGCAATCAATATCATGAATAGCTTCGCTCTGGAACGGTTGCCACAACCTATGCTCCAGGAGCATGAGTGGTACGTGGTCAAAATCTCACACTTGCTACCTAACATCTTGGTGCAGAACCAAGACCCATAACTTAAAGGTGCAACGAGAGATTTCAAATAACAGGTGTCCCTAAAAATATGAAAATTCTGATTTTTGCAATGGTGTAAAGCTTTCTTTCTAAAATATCTCCATCTGAAAGGATTAAGCTGAGAACGGTTTCTTTGGTACCAAAATTCTGAAATTTCTAGTTTTGTAAAGGAGCAAATACGAAATTCAGCCTATGTTTTCTATTGAAATATAAGCATAATTATACAAATCACCTTTTGTTTTCATATTAAGCTATTTCTGTAGCCAAATAAAATATAGGGAATCTATTGCATGTCTAAACTATATGAACTCACAACATATCACAGAATATATGGACGACTTGAAATCTCTCGTTGCACCTTTAATGTAGACCTCCTTTCTATTCAGTTTACCAAGTTTGTTCTGCACAGGTTTACCTGCATTTCATATATAGGTCGATGAATACCGATGATTTTTGATTTCTGCTAATAACGCGGTTGTAGGTCAAGATAGAAATAAGAGTTACAATGTTCAAGGTCACAATGTGGGTAAAATTCCAGATATATCTGTTCGTTAAAAATGGTGTCAAATTGTTCGTCAAATCTTACAGGAGCCAAAAATATACTGGTTGCACCATCTATGATAGTCGTTGCATAATAGGAATGCAAAAGTGACTGGGGGATACAGGGTCTATGGAGGTCACTAGTCATAGCTATGTAATTCTAAGGGACCTGTCGAACAAAGACTCTATATAACATTACTCATCTAGTTAGTACATGGGGAAATGTAATTGATGTTTGGTTTAGTTTTTTCATATACAATTTTAACACCAATGTTTTTCCAATTCAGAATTTCATGGAGAATCTGAAAATCATGGATGTCATTTTTTAAAATGTGTTCTTGTGTGTTTTATAAGGGGGGAAAATTTGTACAGAGGTTAACAATAAAAGTGTTGAAATTGTTTTAAAATGTATACCAATCTGCTCGGTTGCTCATAAGGTTTCTAAAAAGGTATAGTTTGCCCTATTTACGATCTATTGTTTTAGTACAATAGGCTCAAGACAGTTCAAGGTCATTTTTTTACAGAATGGTCCGATTTTGTTGAAACTGGTTTCAAATCTTTCATTGGGTCATACTAAATAAGAAAATGTATATAGATTATGTGGTTCACCTTTCAAAGCGAGACTTTTAAAGATATAACTAATGATCTCCCATAGACCCTGAGGGCCACGGCCATATTTGCCCTCTTAATTATCATCAAAACGTCATTGACAATGCGACCTGTATATTTTCGGTGGTTGTTCTTCGGGGGTTGTTCTTCTGAACATCATGTAACTTAAAAGTCTTACATTGATATAGTATACAAATATTGACTGCTATGAGGGGCATGGTTGAAACTATAGGCCCAAGGTAATCTCGAAACCATACTATGCCTCGAGGCGTAAGCCGAGGGGCATAGTATGGTTTCGAGATCACCGAGGGCCTATAGTTTCAACCATGCTCCGAATAAAAAGCAGTCAATATTTGTTTTATATACCGAATATATAGATTTTTGTCATCTGATTGGTTAAAGAACATTCTAAGCCAGGATGCTGCACAGGCCTATATCATGTGTAGGCCATGGCGTGCATGCATTAACAATTTTGTGTAACTGAGGGTAACTTTCTTGTGTTGAGGAAGTGATGTTGGAGTCCAAAACGGATCGCCGTAATCGACTTCTTGCCGTTTTTTGTCGGCAAGATGCGTACAATTTTCCTTGCATTTCCGAATTCGGCAACTTTTACACGGCCTGCAGATGGCCGTCATCGGTGTCAAATTATAATTCTCGAATATCTTCACGGTGTATTTTACCTGCCGTTTGGTATTAGCCCTATGAGCTGCATCTCTGATTCCTTTCAGATCTTCATCTACAAGCTCAAAGCATGAATACTGATGCTGCGATTCAGCCATTTCCTTGCTCTTGTTTGTATCAGACTTGCACTACAGCACAGTACGAGTAAACAAAATGCGATGGTCTGCTTATATTCATCTCTTACACCAGCTTCAATATGTACACTCATAATACGGATGAATAGTTCGTACGGCAGTCTTTTACGCTGGGAAGAGGTGTCCCGGGCATAGTTTATAAACTATGCCCGCTCTGCCCATGGCATAGTTCATTTTTGGTTCAATTCTTGAAGCTAGTTGAATTAATGCCTCCACTTTTAACCAATCAGATGACCGGGATCTATAAATGAGGTATATAATTAATCCTAACTCCTAAGATCTCGTACGCTTAGATTGGTTGTTAGAGTACACCAAGTATACGTTTTTATATGAAATACATTAAATACTTCAATTTTTTCATCAGCTAGCAGGAATTTCTAGCCCAAATGATGGTGAATGTCATCTAGATCCAGTGACGAACGAATACCAAAAGTCAAATGAACAGGTACATTTCTTTTTCTCTCTCTCAAATATTGACGAGAAATAGATTTAACACAAGTTAATATTCAACTTAAAAAAAAAGATGTCTGTTCAGTTAGCCAGTTAGCACTCTCTATATATGAGAGAAATTGATTTGACAAATCGGCCGTAGCAGATCTTTAGACGATGGTTTTTATTCACGTTATATAATCATGGTGCTAAAGGGTACGCATATAACCTCATTTTAAATGGCCGTTGGGCCTATAAAGAAGGAACTAGTCAATTGGAAACAAAGAAAGATCAGAGTAAGAGAGAAGCCTGAAAAGAAGCACTCGCCGGGAATCGAAACCGGTCCGTTTTGCGTACGCGGCAAGCACGATACCGACTACACCACGAGTCCCACACGGCTCAAAAACAACTTTTATGTAGAAAATGTTCATCTAGAAAGTTCTTGAAGATCAAACGGCAGAGACCCTCCCTTCCCTCGATCTAAATTTTTTTTAAGTTTGAAAGTAAAATTTTAATGTAATTGCATTGATTTAAAACAGACCGGACGAGTCTATCCAAAGTTCAATTTTGCAATGATTAGAACCCCTTCCCTTAAATTTCACAAAAGAGTTTTTTTATTTTCTTAACATTTGATTTGACCGACCATTTGCGAATGAAATCTTTGCTAGTTTCACAGGCCGATACGCCATCCGTCCTTTTGACCTTTTTTTATGCAGGAGTTCCCATCTTAGTACAAATAACACGCACTGCTAAAAGAAAAATATCATACCAGTCTGGCTGTTGATTCTGAGAATATAATCTTCAGGTTTTGTAAAATAAAGAAAAATAAAACATCAAACGCAGTGTGTTTATCTGAATAGCATTTAGGATAGGGGAATATTTTCCTTGTCATGAGCATGTAAAACAATCTCAATTAACCTTCCTTATGACTTATCTCTTAATGTAATTTTAGTTCACAAAACTTTAAAAGATATAATAAATATTACACCGTATTCGAGTAGTCTAGATATTCCTATGGTTGATTATATTTTCACCTTAAATTGAAATGAGTGGTAGCTATTCGTGAAACCAAAAGAGATGGTGTTTTTGGTTGTTACCCAATTGGTATTTAAAACAAAAAACACAGGGAACGTACAGGGAATGCGTTAATGGGGCGAAATAGCAAACTGCAACATTTACGAAATACACAATCTTCACTAATTTTGTTTTTTAATTGGTCAAAGAACTCTATATTTTCAGGACCTTTCGGAGATCTTTTTGCTGGTGCAAAAGTTGGTGTTCTTGCTGCGGATTCGTTAAATGTTGTCAGACTTGTTACAACTGCGTACAGGGTTAAGTTTGGTTTTCTGCAAGATATCACATAAGTTTTACGCCAAACAGATCTAGGAATGATAGGTATCTAGGTTTTGCCTCAACTCAATCAGCAACAGTAAAGGTAAGAAAAAAAGGTAAGCCGCTAAGACATCATATTGGTCAGAGACGTATTCGTGTTTTACACGGAAATATTCTTTTCAGAGTTCTAACCCATCATGTTCTGATATTTTCCCCAATATTTTATGGCAGGCTATTTGTGTGCTCTATTTAGTATCTATTTTCTGTGATGACGTCATCTTACAGGGTAATAGTCGTCACCCTTGTAGCATTTTTTCCCTTCAATCAGAATTTCGACCTCGGTGGCTCGTATTCACGCAATATCGTGAGAATAAGCTCTGTGTTGGATGTTGTTTTTTGATTTGTTTATCAAAGACCATGAAATAAAAGAAAATATTTTCAACATTGTATAAAACCAACTAATGTTGACCGCTCTTTATTATTCTACAAAAGGTGCAATTATTGCCCCTCGATGACTGCAAATGGAGACCGTCAGATTTATTTCCTTCGAACCTCTGTCTTGGGGAATTGTAACCAACTGTCTCTAGGGATCGTTGTAACTATTTCCCCTAATGACAAATTTTAATTATTTCGGGTTATGCATTGATTGTGATAATACTAATGATTCTTTTACAATACTTCAACAGGAATTACGTCAGAGGTTGCACCATTGTTGACACCGCCCCAGGAAATAATTGACGTTTCTTACACATCGTATTGTTTTTGGTAGAGATCCTGTCCCGGGTTCGCCACGTTGTACTGATCTGTTACTTCAACAAGTAGTTTCATTTGATGTTACCATTACGGCAACCGATTGCTCTCCAGATGGCGGACCTCAAACGTACGTGCTAGGTTGTACCTAACCTTCAGTTGTAGATAGGACTTTTAGTATTGGTGTAGTATATTACAATTTGCAACATTAACAGAAGTGCAATTGTTTGCAAAGTGATGCAACATAAATAGGAGTCCCATTGTGTTTGCAAAGTGATGTAACATAAACAGGAGTCCCGCTGTTTGCAAAGCGATGTAACATTAGTCAGGTGGAAATTTGTGCACACAGCCTGAAGGATGGAAATGGACTAGAGACTTTTTCTATCGATCGATTTTAGTTTATTAGGACCTAAGTCAATAATATTTGGAGGGTGTGCAAAATTTGGCGCAGTGGCATTTTTGAAAATGCAATATGGCTGCTACCATGTCTAAAATCACTAAAAATTCCGTAAGTATTTCTGATAGAGACAAATATTTGGCAGTACTCCGGCGTTTTTAAGCACGAGTAAGTGCTAATAATGTAATTTGACCAATACTTTGAAACAAAAATCCAATATGGCTGCTCAAAAGTTAAATATGCGCTTGGAATCATTAAAATGATCTTAACTCCTCCAGTATACCTATTTACTATATACAGAATACATCCTGAACACCTAAACATGTTTTGAAGGAGTTCAAAATCTGTTACAAATGAACACAATCTGCAATTGTTCGTTTAACACCTCTAGAATGCATTTTGAACACATCCGGACACGTCAAGTGTTCTCCACATTTTGCATAAACATAAACAGGACCCCCCATTGTTTGCAAAGTGGTATACTATAAAGAGCCACATTGTTTGCAGAGTGATGTAAGATAAACAGGAGTCCCATTGTTTGCGAAGTGATGTAACATTAACAGAAGTCCCACTGTTAGCAAAGTGATGTAATATAAACAAGTGTCCCATTGTTTGCAAAGTGATGTCAGATAAACAGGATTCCCATTGTTTGCAAAGTGATGTAACATAAACACTAGTGCCATTGTTTGCAGCACTGTTTACGTAACATTTACACTTTGCAAAAATGTGGACACCTGTTTGCAAAGTTTTTACATAACATTTACACTTTGCAAACAACAGGACTCATGTTTATGTTACGATAAGGATACGGACCGCGCCCAGTGCATTATTCTAGATAATCGCTCGTGACCGTATGGGTCCGTGCAGGCAGCCCCGAGAGCCGTATTCCACTAGCCCGTCTTCCATTTATTATTACTATTGTTTATATTTTTATAGTTGAGTCCTTGTTTATACAATGCATTTTTTTTAGTTTACCAAAGGCCAACCTTATCTGTGTGAATTGTCGCCAGTTCTGTGAAATGTATGATTACAGACAATTTTATCCTGTGCAAATCTTCTTTAATCACAGATTCACCGTAAGACCATTTGGATTTGACGAAAGTTTGACGATTGTGGCTGACGTCATTTGCTCATGTGATTGCGAAAGTGAAGGGGTAAAGAACTTTAACCCAGACCTTGGCCCAGATCTTTAAGTGCTTCTAAGACAAGCCAAAGCAAAACGTTCTTCCAAGTAATCTAGTAATGCTATGATAGTCCTTAAAAAAGCTTTAAGAATCTAACACGCAACTAAATCGATTATGAATGGTGATATTAAGAAATTAGTAGGGTTATACATCGGCGTACATTTAAACACAATTTGACCTGATTTCAAATTTACCCCTGTACTAATTTTACCCCCTTATTTTACAAAGTTCCCCACATTTCCCAGAGGTTGGACCCACAATTCTGATTCAGCACCCTTCAAACTCTAAAAAAACATCTTCAAACCTTCTTCCCCAAATTTCTAGAATGGGATTCTCGTTTATAACCCTACTACATTTTTAGAACACAATCGTAAAAGCTGAAACGAATCACACCGTATTCGCAAATCAAAGATAAGCGCAAGTAAGCACCTTTAATGTGCTCTACGGTATTTTTCTTCTGTATACATCTGACAAGGCCCGACACGTTTTCTAACTTTGTTCTGACCTTGTTGAACTATTTCTAATCAGTCATAACATATTGTAAAATTAATATTTTGTTCACTTTGCTTGAGTTACGAACTTTAAGAATTGCCCCTTACACCCTTTAGACCCTATGCAACATACGACGTCACACCTTGCGATAACATTCTATTCTGTACGGTAGAAATACCAGTAAAATAGATCATTATATGCAGTTTGGATGCCTTTGGTATTGGATATAGCCGAACGAGCGTTTACGTAATGTGATAACTTGCATACTCTCAATAGCGACGCAAGCTGCAAAACTATAAATGTTTTAGCCGTAGTTAGAATGTGCAACTTATGGAACATACATGGCCTCTGTGTTATCTTTGATTTTTCATACAATGCTATTTACCGGTAAGTCAAGCCCAGAAGCAATGTGCAAATGCCAGTGTCATTGTACCGAACTGAAGTAGAATTTCCTGGGTTTCCCTAGAAATTGTACAAAACCTATACATACACTGCACAAATGACAGGATGTGTAACTTTCTGTGTCTGAATATTGTTTCATAGACAGAAC
Source organism: Ophioderma brevispina (assembly GCA_023653785.1). Classification (NCBI taxonomy): domain Eukaryota; kingdom Metazoa; phylum Echinodermata; class Ophiuroidea; order Amphilepidida; family Ophiodermatidae; genus Ophioderma; species Ophioderma brevispina. The sequence continues at coordinate 43,365 of JAMKCH010045208.1, read as the reverse complement.
TCCTTTAATATTATCTAAACGTCCCATTACTTCTATAGATAAAGGACCCTACCATGTGCACAAACGGCAACGGTACAGTAACATGTGGGCAGTGTGTATGTGACGAAGGCCGATATGGAGTAGACTGCGAATGTGACGGCGACTCGGCGACAGATGTTTCAGACTTATCAAGTTGTATTAGGTAAGGATGGCCAGATATAACGGTTAGCTTCCAGGAGAATCGGTTTTGTGAGGTTGTGAATATGTGTGTGTTTTGGATACATTTTCTAGTTCTTTATTGCAACTTTCGCATTTTCGTGAATTAGGACGCTCTCTATCCGCCAATTTAAAAACTCAATTTAAAATTATTTGATAGTGTCTATATGTTTCCCGTTGGGTGTGCTCTATTTTTATGTTCTTTATTTATAAAGTCATTTTAGAATGTTTACTGAGAAAAAAAAAACATTGATATGAAGTAATAAGAAAAAAGATCAAAAATTGTATGGATGAATTCTTGCGAATCATTAAAGGCTGACCCAGAGATTTCCCGATGAGGGCGCACTAATTTTTCAAACAAATCGTGTTTGTGCATACACATAATGCGTGTCCATATACTAATCACTGTGTGAAATAACTAAGCTCAAAACGAAGCCCTTCATATAGAAAATCGCACCTTTGTTATCAAATTCCGGATCCGGAACTTTTGTTATACACGGTATCCTATGGCACTGTTAGGGTGTGCATAAATGTTAACTGCATGAAAACGAAAAACCCGATTCATCTCTAACTTTGGAATTAAGCATTTTAGGTGAGTATCTTTAGTTCTAGATGACTATTTTTAATTACAACACGAAAAAAAAATATATTTCAAAATCTCTGAATCAGCCTTTAACATGTCCTATCAACATGCATGATTCGATTGCGTTAAGATATGCCATTCTGTGAAAAGTGGCTCAATTGGTATTTCGCCCTCTTTGGTTAATTAGAGCCCTATCTCTGGATTGCAACAATCAAATTGGATGCTGTAAACGGTACGGTATTCGAAAGCCAATACTTCATCTACACTGTTAAAAATTTCCGTAAATTAAGAAACAGATTTTCCGTAAATTTACGGAAAATCTGTTTTACAAAAACAATAAAAATAAAAAACAAAAAACATAAAAAATGTTAATTTACGGAAATATTTCAAAAAATTCTGGCAGCAATATTTCCGGAATTTTTTTTTTTGGTTCCGTAATTTCAAATTACTGAAAAATTCTGTTAAAATACACATTTTTCCATAATATGAGACAAATTTCTGTAAAATTACTGTCAAATTTCCGTTAATTGACAGAAATTTCTGTAAATTTACCCTAAAAATGACTGGAAATACTGCTGCCAGAAATTTCCGTAAATTTACGGAAACTTTTTTAACAGTGTATGCCATGATGTAAACATCACGTCACAACTTTATTTTTTCACCTCCAACGAGGGCGCTTTTGCCTTGCACCATATTTTATGGACACCCTGTAAAAGTAACGAATGCTTGGTGTAAATTTGACCATAGATCCTTGAAAGAAAGGGTGTACAAGCGCTGGCTTGTCCTTGGACATTGTTAATTCACCTTCGTACAAATGATTGGAGAGTCATAAATGATAGTCCATTAAAATCACGGTGCTGAAACAGAACTCTGGATGGGACTTGATCAACAGACTCTACTATACCTTTTTCTGTTATGGTAGAAGGGGGAGGATAAGAATATGGGGAAGGATAATCGGGATGATAAAAATAAGCATCTCTAAAAATACCCAAAATTGTCAATATTAACTCTGATTTTCACAGGCCAAACTCGACGAACCCATCAGTATGTCAGCTTCGCGGCCAGTGCATATGTAAACAATGTGTATGCGACCAGCAAGCGGTAAGTCGTAATTTTCCCGAATACCTCGACTATTTTCAGCTGACTTGGTTTGTTAGGATAAAATAAAGCTGAAACAAAACCAAAGTTTTGATATGATACAAGAATTATACGGTTCATGTATTTGCTTGTTTTTCGGACAATGTGATTGGAAAACTTTAGGCGAATGGCAATTACGATGCTTAAAGAGTAATTTGAGTAGAGCACACACGTGAGATATCTAATGAGATGGAAATCTATAGTAGATTTCAAAATGAGTGAGCCCTCATTAAAGGTTTTAGATCTGTCTATTCGCCATATATATATATATATATATATATATTTGATCACACAACCTTATAGAAGATTAGTGCAAAGCCGATTGCAAGTTCTTTGCTATTATGGCCAACCATGGCATTAGTAGTCTTTTATCATTAACATACCATTTTGTAAGAACTTAATTCATCAGTTTCCAATAAGCCGATTCTATGCAGCAACTTTTTACCATAACTAATAACTACAATATGCTTTGTAATGGCAACAAAGTCCGAGTCTCGATCCACATCACCAAGGATTAAACCCTCACATCAATATCCACCCCATATATGCAAGAAGTCTCACTGATCTACTATACCTGGCTAAACATTTATTAGGGCAAGTGAATGAGATGTTTACTGTACGTGCGCCGTGCGGTGAAGTTTGAGTGTTGCGTCGCGTCGGCCAATTTGTGTAAAATCAAACCATCTCTGCTACGTACGGTCGTATTGTTACTTTTTAACCAATCGGATTCTGCATGGCGAAACCACTCGATGACGTAAGAGATATGGTATGAGGCACATGGCAAAGGCTATTCCTGACTGGGCATAGTTATGACCGGGGCATAATCAAGTTTTCTTGCTTTTCATCCAAAACGAGGGCATAGATCAGATGATCCCCGCACTTGTAACCAATCAGATGTCAGGAATCTTAAGATGAGGTACATAATCAAATAACATAACTGTTCGATTGTATTTCAGCATGCTGGCGGTCTTCATGTCTTATGGACCATCCTGTTGAGTGTGACAAAGTTCGAACAATTTCAAGATAAGCCTTGCGGAGGTAAGGTTAACTACCTAAATCCATAAAATAAGACTGACCGGATTTTTTGCATATTTGGAATGATTACCAATGTATTAGATCCGACACTTGAAGTGAATAGCCGAATACGCAGTCTTTATTCATAAGATGAATTTAGTATTTTCTGTCGTGCACGACAGGAACTCAAAGAGGTTTCACTATAGGGACGAATTAGGATATTCAGGCAAATTCAAAACAAGGTTTGCGGTTTTCTTTTTTTACTTGTTTTTCAAAAACCTTCAAAACGTTTTCGGCAGGTGTTCTACAATCCCGATCCAGTGCAATTGAGAGAGATTCGTATCCTAAAAAATATCTTCCTGTCACTTTAAAGCAATAACAATACTATGATTGGTGAATAATATGCTGCTAAAATAGAATATAAACTACGGCCTTTATTAAGTTTTCACAATAACTTGTTTATTGAATCACGTATCACGCTGTCCCTGATTCTGACGTTTAAAGGGATTTATTGTACTAATCTATCGGAACATAATATAAATAATGAAATATCCCTAAATATGCGTACAGATGGTTTGCATGGTCATTGGAGTATTCCTTGCGCAGAAAACACCATTTTCACGCATAACTTTCGAAGCAGTAGACGATTTAAGGAAGCGCCACGTTTGATTTTTACGGCTATCGTTTTTTGCCCACAAGCCGTGGTTTAGTCTTTCACACCAATTTGAACGATGTATCGTGTTAGTCAATTCTGGCGGTATGAAATATTATCGCGTTTACTTTTACCATTGAAATTAAAAACACAGCTTTAATTTAACGTTTTTCCTTTAAAATGTATAACTTTATCAAATGGCATACACTTATCCTAATATTTTATAAAATGAGCCTGGTATTCTTGAGAATATAGTTTTTAAAAAAAATTAGAAACTCTGCATCATACAAAGAAGTGCTACTCTGTACATTGAAAAGTACGAGATTGCTGAACCGCGCATTATTGGGGTTTCGAACCATGTCTCTATACAATGGATTGGAAACCTGGCTTCGTAATTGAAGCACGATAGCCATATTGGTCATCCAAAAAGAGCCAAGCAGGTGGTTTTAAGAGGCCGGTTTTTTATACAAAATTGTTCCATTGAAATGTGGATAAGCGACATAACAGAATACAGAACCAGGAGTGCATGGTTTTGGGGTGTATAATAAATTATAATAATAGGGCTGGGTTTTGATATAGAGTGTATCGGTGCGCAGGGCACAGAGCTCATAGCTCTGTAGCCATGGCGCGTATGTTTAAGGGTCTTATTTATTATAAGTTTACTTTTGCAGGGGAAGTTTTCTGGAGTTTTGAGTTATGCACAGTTTTAATTTTAAACAGAAGCATGATTGATGTGAACTTCATATTTTTTTTCATTAATTATATGATATTACTAATCTTTTGAACAAAGGTTAAGAGATGAATTTTTATGTCACTGGGACCCGAACTGCTAGTACATGCATTAGCGTTTCACACAATTACCGTTTGAAATCCCCAAATGCCCAAAATCGAGCAGATCGTGTCCTACCCTCCCTGTACATAACCACATGTATAGTCTTACATCTTGATCGATTAACTCTGTGCCAACAGAGATTACAGAATGCCACTTGCGCTTGCCGTATTTGTAGTTAATAAACGTAACGAGATGAAATAGTTTGGTGTCCCGTGTCAGGTACAGGTCACGTGTCAGGTATCAGAAATCAGTGTCTTCTTTTCGGGGGCGACCGATATATATAAATCCGACTCTGTTAAATCAAGGTCTGTACATATGACCCTCTGCCCCAAGTGCTATTATTTTTTTTTCGCAAAAGACACCGGTATATTATGTCTAACAGTAACAAAATTTACTCTTTTCCCACAATTCAAACCGACGTACGATGACGATCATCGGTTTTTTTTTCCAATGTTGGATACGTACGTCCTTTTTACCTGAATGGGCCCCCCGAAGCAAATAATAAACCAATCAATGCAATGACGTCATCAAATCTTTAATTTTTAAAAATGGCTTGTTATTCCCATAATAAAATTCCTTCTTTAAGATTCAACATCTTTAATTTTGTCTTATAAGAATATTCCTTTGTCCCCGCAATATGAATGTGAAAAAGATGGGTCGATAAGTCTACAAACTGCAAACATCGTCAGCCGCTAATACCCTTCCCGTGGACTGAATGAGCAGACGATCCCCGTGTTAGTTGTAGCCGGCTTACGCCACTTGCGCGGCGGCTGCGGGGGTGGTCTATGCGTCAAGCCAATTCAGTGAGTCATTTATTTGCGCGTTGGATTGGCATGTCCTCTAAAACGTGCACCGGGATACAACTTCTGTTAAACAGTGTCGCTGGATGGTATTGTTGGTTCGGTAGACCAAAATGTCCGCCCGTTGCTGCATTCATCTAATATACAATGACTGTTGTGTAGCAATCCATGTACAGAGATCAAGTGGTTACAGTGCGACTGCGATAAAACTAAATATTACGCGACCCCTTTCAAATGTCCACGTTTTCATGGATTGTTAGTGTTTAGGCCACTAAAGGCTTTGTTAATCAACAAAAGATATCGAAAACACCCCTCTTAACATTTTCCTCATATCACTGAAGGTTTTTAAAAAGTTATTTTTTGCAATAAAAAATTCTAAACGAACTTCGTCCTATCCGTTGAGTCTCAACGAAGTTCAAAAGGATGCGGCTTGTGTGACAAACTTGCACGTGATATATGTCGTTATGGGATATATTTGCGCTGGCTTCTGTTTCCGGTATTGCATGCGGCGTTGTAATAACACAAGGAATAAACATGGTAACTTCCATGATCACTGTACAGTTGTGTAATATTGTCGGATTTTTTTGGCAAGGAATACTCCAATGACATGAAAACCATCTGGTACGTTTTAATTTCGGGATATTTCATTATATATGTGCCGAAGATTTTACCATAAATCGCTTTTAACGTTCTTTTTCTGCTCCACAACCCTCCCCCTAAACCCCTCCCACACAACCCGGTCATTTCCGGGAGCGCTAGAGTGTAGGCCCCCAACCCTGGCATGAGAGTCCATCAAGACCACCTCGCCCCAAAATGACCCTTGAAGCACGCATACCGTAGTAAAAGACACTGCCCAAATCAAAGTCATGGGGGAAGAGCGGCCCTGGAGCGAAAGTTTTCACGAGGAGCACGCTGTACTAGTCGCGGCCATGGTGGGGACGCAAGTTGAATAAATAGGAAGAGGTAATAACAAGGATAAAGAGAGTGCGCCCTCGATTTCTCCATTTCCTTGGCATGGAAAGAATAGCGTTGCTTCCTCCTCCTGTTAAGGGGAGAAGTTCACCAAAATCATTTTCTAAACTAAAAATGCTAGGGACTATATGAACACCCAATATCAAAAATTAAAAAATGGCAAGAATTTGCCTAATTTGGCAACATTAAATTGGCGCTATCTGGATTTTCAGTGTCGGATTCTAAGTATACTTATTTTTTCTATGTAATAAAAAAAAACTAATTTGACACCAAAAATGTCATTTTTTAGCTAAACAAAAGCACGTAAAGAAAAAACAAAAATAAATATCACAGATAAAAAAGATAAAAAATCTAATTCATAGTTTTGTTTGTTTTTCTTTCTCCTTCATTTAAACAAAATAAGTCTTCTAGCATGTACGGTTATGACCTTTGCCCTTTTGAAACCGACACCGAAATCCAAGATGGCCGCCAATTACATTAGGCAAATTAGCAAATTTTGCCTTTTTCTCATTTCTTAATATTGGGTGGGCATATACCCCAAAGTTGAAGCCCCTAGCATTTTTGTGGACCGCCCGCTAAGCTGGCAGGACCACTTAGACATCCGTTGTGCGTGTGTATGTATGTGTGTATGTGTGTATGTGTGTTGTGTGTTTGTATGATGTGTTGTGTCAACAATTGTTAAGTTTTTTTTAAAATTGACCTCAATTGAAAGTTGAACTTCAATTGAACCCAACTTCTGTCATAGGTTCACAATGGATTCCCTCATCTTTGATGAGGTCAAAGGTCATGTTGAAAGGGTCAAAGGTCATGTGAGGTCAATTTGAAATGGGCTAAAAATTAAAATTGATCTAAATTGAAAACTTGAAGTTCAAGTTGGAACCAAACTTTTGTCATAGGTGCACATTGCGATCCCTCATATGTTGATGGATCAAAGGTCACGTGCGCAGGGCAAAGTCATTGATCTGCCCCACAGCTTATATTCTTTGATATAGAGCGCGAAGCCGAGAACGCGAAATTCTAGTTAGTTTTAAAAATGATTTTTGAATGACTTCTCCCCTTAAAAGTGCCCCATCCTATTACAATATTATAATTTTCTGTGTTTCATATAAAAGGAAATTTTCCGAAGTTTCAAAAAAAAAAAAAAAAAAAAAACCATAATTCAAAAGTTTAAATCAATCCGATACACCATTTTAACAGGAGCTGTGATTGTATGAATACAACAACCCATTTTTACGGTAACCGTAATGAAATCATTTTTATTGTTTGTAGCATGTAATGGGAAAGATTATGGCAAAATAATATTTGGTAGAATGAATTGATAAAATATGGCCTTTCTAAATGATGCCAAACTCTCAGGTTTGATGGTGTGAGAGGTGGGATTGAGGATATGAATCCATTCAAAACGGAAAAAAACTGTCCTTGAAAATTACATCTTGGCAGTACGTTGTTTTTTTTAAAATAGGTTTGTTTCTCTACCGGTGCAGTGTCGTGATTCTAACACCTTCTGTTATATTCAATTTGTTCGCTAGATATCCTTAGAAAAGCTTATTCCCAAAATTTCAGTTGATTCTGCCTGCGTTTTGGTGTTTATGAGCAAATGTTTTTTCGTATCACAATCTCCCCTAGACCACTGTTACATATTTCTGTCCGTTTACGACATAAAATAACAAATTGCGAATTTCTTGCAGATACGATTGATTTGCACATCAGATTGGGCACACATACTATCTTAGACGGCGGTTCAGATGATATACAAATCTCAACTATGTTGAAGGTAATCGGGGGACGAGGCTGTGGGATCACGAAATGCCCCTTTAAGGAAGACGAAGAAGCAACATTTCTGTGTAGGTTAAAGTCCATTCTATTTAATACAATTTGCCATTTTGTGGGATATTTTTGTGTAAGGAAAAGTTTGGGTGTGTAAATAAAACTTTTCATTTCTTCTACATCTCATTAAATAGAAAGAATTATATATGATGCAGCGGAACATAATAAGTTTATAAACAAATAGGGGTCGAAGTGGTCAAAAGAAAGCAATGATACAAGATTATAGCCAAAGTTGGGTGAGGATGGTAGATGTTTCAGTCATATATTTCATGCTTTTAAAGCATCTTGGATGCCGTGACTAATGGATAGTTGGGACTCCGAATGGGCGTATCTTTTTAGTAAGACCACTAGAAATAAATCGTCGCTTGGATCTATATTGAAGGGGGTTCGATGGAATCAATTAACTTCATGCTTCATAAGAAAAAACTTAATAAATTTTGGAAAGATGTTTCAATAAATTGTTCAATGTTACTGAAAGTCATATACCCCTATACCGTGCTGAGCCCCACAGTAAATAATATTATGGTATAATGATAAGATTAAAATTGGTAGAAACCCTATACTCTGGGTCAAAAATGGGGTTGATTTTGTTCATATGATTTAATGGATAGTGAATGGCTAATCTTGTCTTGGATGGTTTTTAAGGAAAATTTAATGTTCGCACCAACTTTTTAGAATATGGTGGTGTGATCAGAGCCATTAAAAGTTCCTTCCATAAAATACTTGGAGGCACAGATGAGACATTTCATCAGCCATTCAGGTCTTTTAACTTGAAAGTGCTTTTAAAGGACAAGAAGGGGTCTAGGAGAATTTACAACATGTTGGTGTCTACCAAAAAAGTTGTGCGTAATTATGTTGTTAAATGGGAAAGTCAGCTCGGTGTGAGCTATGACCAGAATTAATTGTCTTCTATTTTTTATTCCCCTTTCAAATGTACTATTATTACAAAGTTAAGGTTGTTTGAGTATAGATTAATTCATGGGATTCTGGGTACCAATTTATTCCTGTTTAAAATTGGCAAGAAAGAATCAGGGCTTTGTACTTTTTGTCATATAGACGATGAGACCCTGATCCATTTATTTTGTTGTTGTGACATTATTAAGAAGTTCTGGAGTCAAGTATTTAAGTGAATTAATGATACACTCAATACTAATTTGTATTTAATAATGAGATGATTTTTTTTGAAGTGGTGATGAGAATAGAATGCTGGATTTGATTCTCATCCTTTGTAGGTACCATATTCATAAAATGAAAATGTGCGAGAAACGCCCATGTTTAAATGCCATCAAAGGTGATATTAAAATTATTTTGTCCTAGAGAAATATATTTGTACTTGTAATAGTAATCTAGATGCATTTTATAGGAAATGGGGTGTTTTGCAAAACTATGTATTAACTAATTATCACTTCCTGTACTGTGGTATGGCAGGAAGATTTTTGATCTGGTTCTTCTTTGAATTAGGGGTGTGGTTGTACTTTTGGTAGTACTCTTAAGGTGGTCTTTAGGTGCAGCAATCTTCTGATGCTGTTCTCTTAATCATTAAGTGTAAATGTTAGCCCTCTGCAGCACTGAGTTTCATTAGTTTCTTTGTATCTTAATTGTTTATTCATTTGTAAGTTGTTTGGTGTTAATTTGTAATAAATGTTTTTTCCTCTGGCTAAAAAAATCACATTACATAACATACGCTTAAGATAAGAGATCAAAAGAGCATCTAAATATGGCAACAATGCTATTTGAACTTTCACGGATTCCATTTTACGTTTCGGCAGTTTCACTTCCATAACAAATATACAAATTATGTGCCGTTTTTGCTTTGTGTAGAATGACCTTAGCTTTAAAAATATCAAGGGATAGGTTATTTGATTATATGATTTCACGCACAGGGTTTCGTGTACATAGACGGCTCGATCATTTATTCCAAAAATGATAACTAAGTCTTGTATTATATGAAGGGTAATTGTCATAGAACTACTTGTAAGCTTACAAATTTGAAGAAAAAATTCGTCCATGGTTTCAAAATGCAACAAAACTAGCAAATTAATGAAAATTTGGCTGAAAATCCAAGATGGCGGCCGTGAGCGTATTGTTTTTCAGGTGCTTACAAATATAGTCATCAGAAGAAAATTAAGTGGAAGACAAGCCATTGACATGTTTTATATGAAAAATAGTTGGGCAAGGAATACTTTAAGACTCAAAAAATTGAAGATAAAATTAGTCTTTGGTTTCGAATTCTACAAAATGTAGGAAAATTGGTCAAAAATCCAAAATGGCGGATATGCAATAAATGATCAGGGCCGAACCCTGTGCACGTATTTTATATGTTGCTAGAACCTCCTGGTCTTGATTCTCGTCACTGCAACATGTGCAGAGCGTGCTCATGTGCAACATATTTAGAACACCTACAGAATGTGTTAGGTGCAAATGTACAAAATCTCTGACATTTGAACACGTTCTGCAAGTGTTATAGACAGGTACATCCCAGGTCATGACTAATCTACTTTCCAACCACATATTCACTAGTATTTTTATGTTGCATATAAACTCTATTTTTCAAAATAAACCTTTAACGAAAATAACAGCCATCTTGAATTCTTTTTAGCCGTCACTATGATAGGCCTATATGTTTTCTTGCGTTAGCTCAACAATAAGTTAACAATGCATCAGTTACATTACGATAATATCCTTAACAATAAACTTAAGGTAATCCATCAATGTATTGAGCGTTTGTGGCGGCCATTTTAAATTCACTTGAAATTTCACTTTGACAAAAGCAAAGACCTATGTGTTTGTAAATTAAAATAGTAAATTGAGAGTTTTTGTGTGAATCTCACAACGGAAAAATACATTTTTAGCCGTTTTTAGTAAGAATTGGTATTTTGGCCGCCATGTTGTTTTTAAGAAAAAATCAGGGTGGCCCAAGTTCTACACTTTGCGCGAGAAGAATAGATCCCCCGATTGATTAAGTATGTTGCAATTATAAATAAGAAGGGCAACTGCAGTCTAATATTCCTTTAGAAATAAAATATGGCATTACATATGCGTATGGTAGAAGAGCATATTTTCACCAATCTTTATAGGACCCCTACATAATTATAAGAAGTTCGTACTAAAGGATGACCTATGTTCAGTCTATTCAGTCTATGTATATTTAAAATGAGGCATTTATTTATTTCAGTGGTTCGAACTATATATTTCTTGTAAAAACATGCCATAAAAATACAAAATTTTGAAAGGAAATGACGCTGGTAATTCTAAAACAACCACTATATACAGTTTCACGTTCAAATTCACGTTTTAAAGAAAATCGTCAAAATCATGACATTTCATCATTTTCGGTATCACTAGTAACTGATGATTAGGACGGAATTATAATTTGTTGATTTTTTAAAATCCTTAGACAAATATATAGAAACACTTTTCTCATTTTTTGACATTTGTTGGATAATATTGCAGGCGAGGAAAGAGGAGAATGCATTTGTGACATGAAAACTTTAGAAAGAGAATGCAGATGTAAACCAGGATACACCGGGACTGCGTGTGAATGTATTACGAGTACCAGAAACTGTGAAACTATTAATGGGGTGAGATTTTATTTGAATTTCCTATTAAGATCATATGAATGTACACTATAATTGAAGTCGAATTTAAACACATAATGTTACATGTTTCGAAATTTGCCAATCAGTGGATAGTTACTTGCTTTTTGGCTATATCGCATGCTGTTGACCATTTGTTGGACAGAGATATTAATTTCAAAAATCACACTCAAACAAGAGTTAACTGTGTATCTGTTCTAATATTACACAGATAAGTGATGTAGATCGAGCCATAAGACAAAGTTGTCAGTACAAGACATGTATGGGAGTTAACGAGTGTTTGAATTTTTTTAAAGGGATTTAAGGGAAATTCTTTGGGACACAATCTTCCACAGGTGTTAACTTTGTAGTTAGTATTTTCTAAATTATTTCACACTAATTTGGAGTGGCTCTAGGTTGACTCTAAAAGAATCCCATTTCATTTCTTCACAGAGCGCAAGATAAAACATTTTACCTTTCTTTGTCTTCATAGTGTATTTCACACCATGTTCACTCTTTCACATGCATGATATCACTTTGTTTGAGTGACTACTATATCCACTAAATCCCTATAGTAGATTCAACCCATCGTGTCACCGAAGGAAAAGTTTTTGACAGCGTCGATTAGTTTGGAGAGGAGGCAGAATATGTGGTCCAGTTCACCTGTTTCATGAATGAACGAAGATTATCTGGCCTTTCAAGTTTACATGGGGGGGGGGGAAGAGTGCAAAGACTTTTGTGTTCCTTTGGTACCAAATACAGTTTTTAAACACGGCGCTCAAAAGTCAGTAACATTCAACTCACCTGTTACATGAATACCATTGAAGCAAATGCGAGTCAAACTTTGAGTCAGATTTTTGGAGTTTAATGTAGAGCAGGAGCAAGGAATTTGGGTCAACATCTCCCGTTCATGTCCCACTACAATCTCACAGCTTTGGCCCCCTTGGTAGTTAGTATGGACCCTCTACATCAATGCAAGATAGTTAGTTGTTGTCAAATTGTGGTGTCACTTTTTTCAATAGCGGCCAAGTTAAGTTTACACACGGGTCAAACCTTTTAATGCTCCAATCGGGTTGAAATGTATGCCATATGGTCCGTCTAGTTCATAGGCTTACAAAAATGTATAGTTTGTACTTACCATCTATGACCATTTGGTTTAGAGTTATTGGGTAAAAATGGCTAAAGTGCAAAAAAAAGGTCATTTCCATTTGTACAGGGGTCACAACCTCAAATTTGCTCCAATTTTTTGGTAAAATATGACAATTGTTCATCAGCTTACTGTGTCAAAATAAGGACTAGTTTGTAGCAGCTTCAAAGCATAGTTATCATGCTATGTGACAAAATATGTCATGGGGCAACATATAATCCATCCCCATTGGCTTGACCTTCTTGACCTTTATCCCGGTAAATAAACATTTACTAATCAAAACTATACTTGGAGTCCTCATACTCAGCAATATTTGCAAGCATTTAAAATATAATCAGCATTAACTTTTCAATGTTGAACCCCTGTACAAATTGAGTTTGACCTTTTTTGCACTTTTAGCCATCTTTACCCAATAACTCTAAAACCAATGGTCATATATGGTACAAACTATACATTTTTGTAATCCTTATGGAACTAGACGGACAATATGACATCATGGTTCAAGGGGCGGGAGCTGGAGTTGTAGTAATTTAACAGTTTGGACCCCTGTGTAAACTTAAATTGAACCCTATTGAAAAAGTGATACCACAATTGACACCACTAACTACCTGGCATTGATGGCTAGGAGGGTCCATACTAACTCCTAAAGTTTCAGAGACCTTAGATGAGTCGGGCATGAACGAACTCCCTAAATAAGGGGACCCTATGAGATTCTGCTCCTGCTCAATGTAACTAACAGAATCCCGGTTTGACACATTCCAACACCTCACTGGCAGCCATAGCTGGGGTGCATCCTGCTTGAATTCACCCAAATGTGCAGATTAAGAGTAGCTTTTGAATTATACTTAATCAAGCGTGGTACAGACGTACAAAAGATTTGGGTAGGTTTTGGGTTGGATGCCCCCCAGTAATGGCGGATCAATTCTGACCATCATTTGGCTGGTCGGATTTGTCTATAAATGCGTTACGTTGACTTGAATGATTTCATTAAGCACAGAATTGATTTTTCTCTGCTATCGAACTTTATTCTTCAAAGGATTTAGCGTGGATTTTTAATTTCCATCCACTGCACATCCCCTCAGTCAATACCAATACCTTCGGAAAAATACTAGAGGTGACACGATGGGTTGAATCTATTATAGCTAAATGCAATTTTTGCCGCTTTTCAAAAATCACGAGGCAGACCCATGCCTTGTGTTTACGGGAAAGTGCTCCTAGTTATAACATAACGTTTACCTCCATTTTGTCTGCGGTGATCGTCAGGTAGGTAGTCATTTTCCTCTAGGAACGTAAGAGATATAGGCAGTCACTTATGGGATTGAGCGCAGTAGGTCGTTCCAAAAATGAAATTTGACTGCTTTATAGTAGAGAATATAGCCTTTTTCAAATGTTTCTAAAATCTCTCGTGGTTTGTTTTGAATCGATAATTGAAAAGTATTTCCCATATCGCGCCATAACTCCTTACCGTCTTCTGACACATAAACACATAAACGTTAATCTTGACAATAAAATTTCCCAACCGCCAACATATGTAACTTTCTGTAATCATTTGTTAAAGCCACTATCAGTCATTTTTTCCAAATTCAAAATGCCCATTTTATCTCTAAATTGCTAGAATTAGGTCATATCAACGCTTTATACATATTACTGTTCTTTGTGAACAACAGACACTAAAGCATTTTAAAGTGGTCTTGAAGATGCGATTTACGGCTGTTTTGATGGCTAATAAAGTCGGATCCCGACTTTTATTAGTAAACAATGCAGAAAAATCGTCATTTCTTGAAAAGTACGGCGCGTTGAGCTTAGCCAATTACAGGGAATTTTACTACAACCATTTCTAATACAACAGTGCAAAAAATGGATTTTGATGAAAAATAGGGGGCGCGATTTGTTTGAAGAAATCGCTGATAATGGCTTTAACATTATGATGCATTGATGCTGCTTTCTATGTTTCTAGCTCCTTTGCAATGGATGGGGAAATTGTACTTGTGAAGGTAAATGCAACTGTGATGTCGACTCACCATTTACCGGGGATACGTGTGAAGACTGCCCGGTACGTACTTGTTTTGATTTTGTTGTAATTAAAAGAAATCGTAAGATATTTTTCTCTTTTTCGTCTTTTCTCTTCTCCAGCTGTTCTCCTCCTTCTGTCTCCTTTTTTCGTGTGCGTCTTTTCCCCTTGTGCTTCTTTTCTTTTGTGTCGTATTCTTGTAATCATCACCTTCATCAAAATGTAATTATATTTTATCCATAGACTTGCGTTGGGAAGTGTTCATCATTTCAAGATTGCGTTCTTTGCAAAGTATTTGAGAAAGGACCATTTACACAAGAACAATGTGATATGTGTGCTGCACCGATAGCATTAGCGGAAGACCTTATAAGGCGTAAGTTAAATGGCGTGAGGGGTCTCCACCGGAAAAAATGAAGAAGAAGAAAAATAAATAAATAGAACGGGAACGTAAAGTGGTTTTAGTAATGATGATGGTGATGTTAGTATGTATGAACGTGCATCGCAGCCCCATGTGTTAAATATCTGTTTACTTGTCTCCGCTGGACGGAATGAATATGGATCTGTTAGAGGTGCTTGTTCCGATCGTCTTTATAGACATGGCACCCAACTGATTACATGGAAGTAGTATCAATTTTGATATCAGAAGAAAGGCTTTGAAAATCCATTTCTTTCCGAAGATAGAGAAACAACTGTCTAACAATCAATATTATATCCCTTTTAAATCCCTCAATGCCATTTTTTGCCATTTGTCAAAAATCACGGAGATGACCCCTGGCCCTGCCCTGTGTTTGCGGGGAAAGTGCTCCTAGATCTAATCAATTACCGTTACCTCCTTTTTTGCGGTGATTGCCAGGTTGTCATTTCCATCTAGGGTAGTAAGGGATATCAGAGCAGTTGCGAAATAGGACGGCCCATCCATGAGGAATTTTCTCATCCGTTACATTTAACTTCCACAGTATTTTGGAAGGAAAAGAAGGTCCACTCATGTAGGACTAACCCTGGTTTAAACCCAGGTCTAAAGTTAGACCAGCCTATATGTCCCTTTAACTGCAGTTAATAGTATGAAATCAAATATTCGAATAACAATATACAGAGAGTATCCGTAATTAACCCCGTTCGTGCCGTTGATGGGTTCAAATTGGTGTTAGCGTTGTCTTCGGTGTTTGGCTAGCGGTCACTTTGAAAAGTGAAAGTAATCCAGATTGAGAATTGACGTTCACTCTGCCACCAGCGTCAGGGTCAATTGCGGCTGAAGGTCTATATGCGGATTATTGTGAGTGGCGTAACCAGACATTTACAAAATGGGGGGATTGATAGGGGTGCCAAGACAAGACTTTTTGAGGGGGCAAATTTGGGTCCTTCTCCATAGACACTTACAAAAAAGGTCAGTTCATTTGGGGGGGGGGCGGAAGGGGGCAAGGGTTTTGTTTGGGGGGGGGCTCTCGCCCCCCCTGCCCCCGCTGGTTTACGCCACTGTTATTGTTTAATATGCCAGCGCCTTCAGTCGAATCATGTTTTGCTTCCATTACAGTTAATGGAACAGACGCAATATTGTGTGAATATCTCGATGACGACAATTGTACAATCCTTTTCACCTACGAACTTCAAGAAGATGGATCATACCTTGTAATTGTGCAGGAAACCAAAGGTATATTTTTTCGTGGCATTTTTGTATTTAAACTAGAAGAAGTAAGCGTGATTAAATATTCAATAGGTGTTTTGTTCATTAATGGCCCCTGCCCTCTTTGTGGAATTTCCCGGCTGTTCAAAAGGGAATAGCCATATATCTGAGTAATTACCAAATCTCGGTATACACACGCCAATCTTAGCTCGTGAGAGGTTTTTGCTGTCCGTACAAGGCGGTGAATTTAAACATTAGCGACATGGGACTATACTTGGATTAGAGAGCCAAAGGTCAGTACTCAGTTTCTGGTAATCTATTCCGTTATACCAACATTTCTGTCTGCCGCGGCGGTGCCTCGTAAAACTGGAGCTAAGAATAACATTCAATCATCGCCAGTCGACTCTCCGTTACGTTTTGAAGTCTTTCCCTAGTAACCATTTGAAGCATGGCTGACACAATAGGAAAGGGCGTAGTTCAATTTGGATATACAATGGGACGGGAGAGGGTGTAATTCGGTTTGGGTAAAACCCGAGAAATACCAAAAGAACGTGCAGTCAGGTGTGCTGTGTTTTCTATGCTCCAAAGGGGATAGTAAAGATAAGGCAGTTACTCAGTTGTTTACCACATGTAGGCAAGCATTCATTCTTACACGAGCCTACGTGCACCGGTGTCGACCACATTCAACAATCTAAATAAACAATGATCTTTAAAAATCGAGATGCACTCAAACGTTACCTCAGTTGTTCTGAGTTAAAGCAATATTAGCACATAAGAGCGCCCTCAATTTTTCAAAAATTGTGAGATTCTTACATGGTTGCAATGGTAACGGGCTAGTAAACTATACCTGTGAATGGTTAAGCTCGAAAATGGCTATGTGTCACAACGAAGGAATTTTGTAATTAGAATAATTAATATCGGGATCCCGATAATAATTCAACGGCTGCTGGAAACGGCCTTCCAATGTGAAATAGCCGGGAAATAGCGTCATGTACATATCTACGCTCATCCATTAGTTGTTTTATTGGTTCAGGCAAGTCAAGTTAGAGGTTATTTTCTTGAGGTGGCACTATTTCATCATGGACGGACATAAACGTAGCATTTCCAGCTCCGCCGTTAAGTCCAATCTGGGATCCCAATTTTAATTACACAATTGGGGGCGCTCTTCAAAAAATGTGCTAATATTGCTTTAATTGACACATGTAATCTCAGTTGAGAGCATTCTCATCAAGCTGGAAAGACCTATGTTTTTGATATGAAATCCATTTGCATTCAAGCACACACTTCAAAAGGGAGAGTTTCTGTAACCTGACCCATCTGACACACTTTTTTCTGACACATTTATGAATTCGTAAACCCTTCACGGACTAAAGCGCCCTTTAAAGGTACTGCAGTTCTTGAAACCAGTTCTTTTTCGAAGTATATCTTTTGTTAATTTCATTGTATAATTCACCGTCTCACACTTATTTCTTTATCATTTGCTTTTAGTGTGCCACAATCCCAGAGTTACCGGGGCTCTTACACAAGTAGAATGGATGTGGATATTGATAGGAATCATTGGTGGTATTCTACTTATAGGAATAATAATAATTGCACTTATCAGATTAGGTATCTTTATTCAAGATAGGAGGGAGTATGCGCGATTTGAAAAGGAGAGAAAAGGTGCAAATTGGAACGAGGTAAGTTCATCCAAAATAGGAAGCGTTTCTGCATGGTGACCCATCTGACCCCCTTTTTTCTGACACGCTTATGAATTCAGAACCTTAACGGAATAAACGTGTGGTTTATTCCATGAAGGGTTTCCGAATTCATAAGTGTGTGAGAAAAAAGTGTGTCAGATGGGTTACCTTACGGAAATACCCCATGATACACTCTAAAGGAAATGGACGCGTTCTAATTTTTAACACCAGAAGGTGTTCAACTAGTTTAAGTTCATCTTAAAGCCGTATGCTGGAAACATTTAACCATATTTCCTTTTTTATCAGTAACCTGTGTCCAAAAACATGTGAAAGGTGGTAAATTACACTTATAACACTTGACTTTAATCACTCAAGTTTTGCAAGTGTTCACATTTTGCTCACACTTTTTCAATTTAACGCTGTCAAGTTTTCAAAAACTTACATTTGAACGCATCCTTATGTGTTAAATTGTTTAATACTGAGTGTTCTAGAACACGTGCTAGAACACTTTTTTTGAACACCTTTTCACTTAATGCTGTCAAGTGTTACATTTGAACACATGAAATATAGCTGAAATACGTGTTCATTTGTTTAACACTAGTGAGCAAATGTGATCACTTGAAAAACTTGAATTGATTAAAGTCAAGTGTAATAATTAACCACTTTTCACATGTTTTTGGACACGGGTTACTGATAAAAAGGAAATATGGTTAAATATTTCCAAGATATGCCTTTAAGATAAACTTAAAATAGTTGAACACCTTCTGGTGTTAAAATTAGAACGCTTCCATTTCATTTAGAGTGTAGGGATGCCCAAACTATCGCGTTATTGCATTACCCAATGTTAATACATTGTTTTGTCAGCAAGGACCTATAAAACCAATTCCATGCCAAAATTGAATACCATTGTCGTTTTCGAATACTTATGGTGCAGCAAAACGTAGTATTTTTAATATATCTGGAGGAGATTACATCTAATTTGAACAAAAAGGTGTAAATCGAAATATGTTTTATGGGTCACTGCATTCCCGAGAGTGTAACCAGGCGGGTGACACTGTGTACAAATGCCCATCCATACACAATTTCGATATCGATAGTGATAGCGCCACCATTTTCGATAAGCTACATAATTATTTATGCAGCATGACGTAAACCGGGGGATGACGTAGCGTAATAGCGCCACGTACGACTGGCGAACTATAAGCTACAGATTTCATGCAGATCAGTGTGCAGTACGCATCCATTCTCTTGATCGAGTGTCCTATCCCGATTTATTTAGGATCCCTGTTGTAACCTTTAAAACATGAATAATAATAAATATTGCGCTCATATTTTATTGTTTTTACTCGTTTTCATGTTTTTTTAATTTTTTTTTTAATTATTGCTGCTTTACTAACCACATTCTTTTTGTTTGCCTTATACATAATTATGTTGGGTAGGTCCACGATTAAAAAGAAACACACTTACACCCCGCACAAAGCTGTTCTGATTTTGCATAAACGTCTGTTACTGTCTGTTCCTCTAGTTTGTTAAGGCTAAAAATGTTTGTTTCCAGTAGGCCGCGCGCATTTTGATATTGGAGCCATTTTTACCGCATTTCGTTTTTGTTATTTTTTTCTGAGAAAATTTGCAATTTTTAAAGAAAAAATGCCTCAGAGATAGAAAATTTCATTAAAAAATATATTTGAGTGATCTCAAATCAATATTTTTTTACAACTAATAGTTTGACAGTCAAATTTGATTTGCAACTGTTCTGACCGATTTGAGCCATTTCTAGGAAAACTTTAAAAAAATAATAATAATAAAAGCGCATTTCGCATTTACGGTTGTTGAACTGCATACTGGAAACAAACGTGATTTTTTGGCCTAATCATTTGGTGGAACTCTTAAAGGGGCGTGTTCCGATCTTTGGGACCCCCCTGATTTACCCGGAAGTAGTATCGATTTTGATATCAGATGAAAGGCCGTATTTTTCTCATTGTCGTCCTGAAATTTGAGCCCTCGAATCCATTTCATTCCCAAGATATAAACAGAAAACCGCCGTTTTAGTGGTTAACCACTTTTTTTAGCATAGTATTGAATAGGGCTTTGCAACATGCATTTTTGCGTCTACGATCAAAACCGCAAGTTTGTTTCCCACGGTACTTGATGGGGTGTATGTGCAAGCGCCAGGCTCTCATATCAAGTAGAGAACACAATACACATAAATCGGAACAACCACCTTTAAGCAAAACATTTTGAACAGAAAATCTTTTGACTGCATGGGCTTTAATTGAATATTATAAGTCTGTAATTATCTTAAATATGGATGTAATTATCATTTAACATTATACAACAAAGCAATCCTCGCGAATGCACTATAATAAATAATCTCTCTCATTCTCTCGCTCTATCTCTCTCATTTTCATTTTAATACAGAGCGACAATCCACTCTTCAAGAAGTCTACCACCACTTTTAATAACCCAATGCATGGGAAGTGAATATTATCCGCGTTCCGACGGAAGTTGAATGATCGTCGTGTTATAAAATGTTAAAAAAGCCTATCTTTGTTATAAATCTGTCATAGTGTTGTCATAGTTACGTACATGCCATCTGAATATATATGCCAACCTGGTTATATAAGTTAAAGGGATTAGAAATGAAATCCCAAAATTTACATGTTTTACAAAATAAAGCAAAAAAAAAAAAAAAAAAAAAAAAAAAAAAAAAAAAAAAAAAACAATGATGCATGTTTCAATCAACAAAGTGAAAGAATTAAGTGATTAATACTTCAATACAAAGGCCACACAATGGTATGGCCAAAAAACGCTTGTGAAAAATCAACGACCCTGAGAACTCAGCCGATGATGTAATAGAGATAAGACAACTTGAAGTGCTCGGGTGGGGGGCGTATCTGAATCTCTGCGTCGGTAGTGATATTGTTTCGGAAAACAGAGTACAAGTATTTGACCTTTTCTCGCCTACTTTTTGATACTAAAGCATATAAAATGTATAGAAATATTAACAAAAAATAAACCGGACATTAAAACGTGGCTGCCCGCACTATCGACCGGTTATGGTATGTATGCGGATCTTTATAAATTGCCTCAATGATTTATATGCAATTTCACTCATAATGAATTACTTGATTATAACATCTTTTCGGAGAAAATTTGCAATTTTTAAAAGAAAAATATTGTTTAATAATTATATTACATGTAAATTTTAAGATAATCATGGTTTTTGGTGATCCTCAAATCAAATATTTTTTTTACAACTAATAGTTTGAGACAGTCAAATTTGGATTTGCAACTGTGTTCTGACCGCTTTGAGCCATTTCTAGGAAAACTTTAAAAAAAATATAATAATAAAAAGCAGCATTTCGCATTTACGGTTGTTGAACTGCATACTGGAAACAACCGTGAATTTTTGGCCTAATCATTTGGGGAACTCTTAAAGGGGCGTGTTTCCGATCTTTGGGACCCCCCTGAATTTACCCGGAGTAGTAAGACCAAAAAAACCATAATCGATTGTTGATATCAGATAAATGCCGTATTTTTCATCATTGTCGTCCTGAAATTTGAGCCCTCGAATCCATTCCATTCCCATATATAACAGACACCGCCGTTGTGGTTAACCACTTTTTTAGCACATTATTGAATAGGCTTTGCAACATGCATTTTTTGCGTCTCACGGATCAAACCGCAAGTTGTGTTTCCCACGGTAACTGATGGGGTGTATGTGCAAGCTCCAGGCTCTCAGAGCAAGTAGAGAACACAATCACATAAATCGGAACACCCAACCTTTCAGCAAAACTTTTGAACAGAAAATCGTTTGACTGCTGGGGCTTTAATGATATTATAAGTCTGTAATATTATCTTAAATATGGATGTAATTATCTTTAACATTATACAACAAAGCAATCCTCGCGAATGCACTATAATAAATAATCTCGCTCATTCCTCGCTCTATCCGTCTCTCCTTTTCATTTAATACAGAGCGACATCCACTCTTCAAGAGTCTACCACCACTTTAATAACCCATGCATGGACGTGAATATATCCGCTTGTTCCGAGGAAGTTGGAGAGTA
Source organism: Ophioderma brevispina (assembly GCA_023653785.1). NCBI lineage: Eukaryota > Metazoa > Echinodermata > Ophiuroidea > Amphilepidida > Ophiodermatidae > Ophioderma > Ophioderma brevispina. The sequence goes on along the minus strand of JAMKCH010045208.1, from coordinate 21,250 downwards.
TCGTCGTGTTATAAAATGTTAAAAAAAAGCCTATCTTGTTATAGAATCTTTCATCAAGTGTTGTTCAAGTTACGTACATGCCATCTGAATATAGTATGCAACCTGGTTATAATAATTAAAGCGGATTAGACTGAATCCCAAATTTTACTGTTTTACAAATAAAGCAAAAAAAAAAAAAAATTCAAGAAAACATGATGCATGTTTCAATCAACAATGAAGAATTAAGGTGATTAATACTTCATACAGGCCACACAAGATGTGCCAAAAACCTCTAGGTGAAAAAAATCAACGACCCGAAACTCATCCGATGATGTAATAGAGATAAGAAACAACTGAATGCTCGTGTGGGGGGCGTATCCTTGAAAATCTCTGCGTCGGTAGTGTATTATTGTTTCGGAAAACATAGTACAATTATTTGACCTTTTCTCGCCTACTTTTGATACTAAAGCATATAAAATTATCAGAAATATTAACAAAAAATAACCGGACATTCAACCACGTGGCTGCCCGCACTATCGACCGGTTATGGTATGTATGCGGATCTTTATAAATTGCCTCAATGATTTATATCAATTTCACTCATAATGAATTCTTGATTATACATCTTTTCCCTAATATTCATATTTCTCTTGATATATCACTCATTATTTATCACCGTACTGTATTTTGCTGTATTTTTCGGGGGGTTGGATGAAAAACACAATAATATTGATTGATTATTGAAACATTGTGTACCAATACAATTAACTTAAGACATAATCCCCTCCCGTGACTGTTTCCTAAGGGTTTGTCAAAATGGAAGAGGTTCATGACTCCAGGGCTGAATGAGCACAAATGAAGGATAACAACCGCCATAACCAAAGTCCACAGTTTACTTGACTTATGGCATGTTCTAATGGACAAACCACCTGTGTTTGAATACAAGTTTTAAAGTGAACCACCAATGAAACACCGTGTATCAATTCATGATCAGCCATGCATGCAAACCCCTCTTCTTGGTTCAGAGCTTAGCACAGCGAGTTGTAAGGGGTTAGTACATTTACTTTTACTGCAACCCACTTTTGCCTGCTTCCATCGAATTTCCGCAGCCCTGTACGGAATAAGTGCCACGTGATACTGTACTTTATTCCGTCAATGCTGCTAAATTCAACTGGGAGCAAACAAAGTGGGGTACAAAACCAACCCAGTTTAATCCCATTCCGTTCCCATATGACCATTACAATACGAGCATAGACCTAACGATTTTCTTCGTAGTTCTAACATCAGCATGCCCTATTGATCAAGACGGGAACATTGGTCATTGTCGTGTTACACCTGTGAAGCAGAATGTGTAAACTATGCCAGAAGTTGAGACAAGCATGCGAATTGTTTTTTGTTAAACCAGCTCCAACCGATGGTAGCGGAGTGTAATGATGTGGTGGTGAAGCCTTACCAAGAAGACGTTACTAAGTCTTGTGCATATATGATGGCAAACTGACAGCTCAACAGTTCCAGATGTATTTTTGTTTTGAGAACACAATACACATAAATCGGAAACAACCACCTTTAAGCAAAACATTTGACAGAAAATCTTTGGGACTGCATGGGCCTTTTGAATTGAATATTATAAGTCTGTAAGTATCTTAAAGAGGGCTGCTAATTAGCATTACAATTTATACAACAAAGCAATCTCGCGAATGCAATATCATAATAAGCTCTATAATTATCTCGCTCTATCTCTCTCATTTCATTTTAATACAGGCGACAATCCACTCTTCAAAAGTACCACATTTTTAATACCAATGCTACGTAGAATAAACAACACCCTCAATCTAGCAAAAAATAAAGTAAATATATAAAATGTTTTTTAAAAAAAGCCTATCTTTGGATAAATCTTGTCATAGTGTGTACCTAGTACGTACATCCATCTGAATATATATGCCAACCTGGTTATATAAGTTAAAGGGATAGAATGAAATCCCAATTTACATGTTTTACAAAATAAAAGCAAAAAAAAAAAAAAAAAATCAAGAAAAACAATGATGCATGTTTCAATCAACAAAGTGAAAGGATGAAGTGATTATACGTCAAACAAAAGGAAACCACAATGGTATGGCCAAAAAACGCTTGTGAAAAATCAACGACCGGGCGAACTCAGCCAATGATGTAATAGAGATAAGACAACTTGAAGTGCTCGGGTGGGGGGCCGTATATGAAATCTCTGCGTCGGTTGTTGAAGTTTGTTTCGGAAAACAGAGTTAACAAGTATTTGACCTTTTCTCGCCTACTTTTTGATACTAAAGCAATAATGTAATAGAATATTAGAAATCTTAACACAAAATAAAACCGGACATTAAAACGTGGCTGCCCGCACTATCGACCGGTTATGGTATGTATGCGGATCTTTATAAATTGCCTCAATGATTTATATGCAATTTCCCTCATAATGAATTACTTGATTATAACATCTTTTTCTCAATATTTCAGTTATTTCTCATTGTAATATAATCACTTCATTATTTAATCATCGTACTGTATTTTGCTGTATTTTGATGAACAAAATAAATATTGATTGATTGATTGAAAACCTTTACCCAATACAATTAACTTAAACATAATCCCGTGACTGTTTCCTAAGGGTTTGTCAAAATGGAAGATGTTCATGACTCCAGGGCTGAATGAGCACAAATGAATGATAACAACCGCCATAACCAAAAGTCACAACAGTTTACTTACTTATGGCATGTTGCTAATGGAAAAACACCTGTGTTTGAATACAGTTTTAAAGTGACCACCAAGTGAACACCGTGTAATCAATTCATGATCAGCCATGCATGCAAACCCCCTTCTTGGTTCAGAGCTTAGCACAGCGAGTTGTAAGGGGTTAGTACATTTACTGCACCCACTTTGCCTGCTTCCAGTCGAATTCAGCAGCCTTGACGGAATAAAGTGCACGTGATACTGTACTTTATTCCGTCAAGGCTGCTAAATTCAACTGGGAGCAGACAAAGTGGGGTCACAAAACCAACCCAGTTGTAATCCCATTCCTTGTCCCAATATACATTACAATTAGCGAGCATAGACCTACGGATTTTCTTCGTGTTCTAAAAGCAGCATGCCCGGATTGATCAAGACAGGGACATTGTCATTGGTCGTTTACACCTGTGAAGCAGAATGTGTAAACTATGCCAGAAGTTGGAGAGCAACATGCAGAATGCTGTGTTAAACCAGCTACAACCGATGGTAGCGGAGTGTAATGATGTGGTGGTGATGAAGCCTCTAACAAGAAGACGTTACTAAGTCTTGTGCAGATTGATGGCAAACTGACAGCTCAACAGATTCAGATTTATTTTTGTCTCTTCACAAAACATTATACAAAAAAAAACAGATGATAAACCTTATTATTATATAGATAACCATAGATTATGTACAAAGATGAACTATTTGGTTGTAAACAAATGATAAGTAATACTTAAGAACTATGGTTAAATGAAAACATATTTTTCAAAAGTAATGACATATATAAGTGATAATATTACAGATAAACAATACAAAACAGTATTTCATGGAAAAAGTTACATGAGATATACTTAAATACGAACGACCAAGGGGGGGGGGGGTGAGACAAAATATACAGGACCGAACAAACATGATGCCTGACAAGAGTATTTAAAATGAAATGATAAGTTAAGATGAGCTACAGGGGGAAAGGGAGAAGAAAAACTAACATATTTAGAAGGTAAGTCATCATACAGCGTGACAAGAGACTTTTTGAACTTGTTTTTAAATGTTGATAGTGAGGGGGAATTCTGGAGTTCAGAGGGCAATTGCATCCATAGCCTAGGGCCTTGAGATTGAGAGGTATTACTGGCAAGAACAGTGTTGGTAGGTGTAATGAAGGGGTCATTAGCATGTCTGGTATCATAGCTGTGAGAAAGAGTGTCAACGTTGAAGAAGTCTTCAGAGATAAGATCCGGTTGAAGAAGATGGTGGTGATACTGGTACATAAAAAAGGCAAGTTGAAGTTGGTAGATGTCGCGCACTTTAAGAGTAGAAAAAGGGATGAAAAGGGGATCAGTGTGGGCAAGCCAAAGAGAATTAGTACAAGTACGGATGGCGAGTTTTTGAAGAAGAAAGACAGATTGAAGATTGGAGTTGTTAGTATCAGCCCAGATCATATGACAGATATGAGAGAATTGTTAAGAGTTTTAAGAGAATGCTGGGGAAGATAAGGGCGCACTTTACGAATCACACCAATGTATTTGGAAACTATTTTAGATACATGCTGTGTATGGAAATTCCAGGAAATATTAGAGTCAATTAGTAGGCTAAGTAATTTGGTTGTCTCAACCTGGAGGATTGGAGTATCGTCAATTTGTATTTTAATGTCAATTTTAGGTTTTATTACTATGTTTATTTTTAAAAATCATTTAATTAGTCTTTTTATGTTGAGAGAAAGTTTATTTAGTTTGAACCAGTTAGATATTTGTTTAAGTTCAGTGTTTATTTTTTCCTCAAGTTTAAGCGGGTCTGAATGGGAAAATAAAATATTTGTGTCATCTGCAAATAAAATAAACTGGGGAGTTTTAGAACAGAGGGGTAAATCGTTTATGTAAAGTAGAAATGAGAGAGGACCAAGTATAGAGCCCTGCGGAACTCCGCATGTGATGCTGACAGGGTCAGAGATGGTGTTGTTTGAAATCACTCGTTGATATATGCCAGTCAGGTAGCTTCTCATCCAGTCGTTGGCAAGGCCTCTAATACCATAATCATAAAGTTTGGATGAAAGAATTTCGTGGTTGATGGTATCAAAGCTAAGGCCTTGCTTAAATCAAGAAAATACCGATTGTATGTAGCTTGTTATCTAGAGTCTGTGCAATAGTGCAGTATAGATTGTTGATTGCCATGAAAGTAGATCTCTTGGGCCTAAAGCCAAATTGGTGAGAATTAAGTATGTTGTTTTTGGTGATAAAAGTTAAATAAACGAACATAAACAACTTTTTCAAGAAGTTTACTCAAAGTTAGCAAAATGGGTGGTCTATAGTTTGAGAAATCATGTTTGTCACCCGCTTTAAAAATAGGGATAACATTGACAATTTTTAATTGCGAAGGTACAAAACCAGTCGTTATTGATAAGTTGAAAATATAGGCAGTGACGTCACTTATTGATGGAACAACCAATTATTTTAGTATTGTGCTGCCAATGTCGTCCGTTCAACTACTGTAACTAAGTTGAAGTTTAAAGGTTAATTTAATAACCTCCTCAGGGGAAGTAGGTGGCATAAGCTATTAGAGTTGATGCAAGATGGTGGATTGAAGGTCGGTGGAGGATCAGGAATTTTTTTCAGCAAGTGTTTTGCCAATGTTGGCAAAAAAAATGGTTAAAATTTTCAGCAATTTCTGTATTATTGTATATCTTTAAACATGTTTTATTTAGGAAAAATCAGAATGTTTTTTAGTTGTTTATTACATCTTTCCACATTCGTTGAGTAGTCTTTCTGTTGTCTTCAATTTTAGATGAGATAAAAGATTTTTGCTGAAGCGAGGTAGTGAATTAGTGAGTGTTTACGGTACTTTGTATGTATATCATGCGGTTGCAAGCGCAGGATATACTGCCTTCTCTCAATTTCTTTCTTTATTCTTGTTTGTACCTCGCTTAAAATGCTACTAGTGCCAATGCATGGTCAGATAGCATCGAGATTCGGCCACAAGAAGAACCCCCGACCAAGGTTAATATAGGGTGTTCACAGTTGTACCATAGGGGTCACGTAGGGTCAATTAGCGGTCATTGTCGCGCTAACACCCTTTTTCCCTTATTCACAGTTCGCATGTGCTAACGATGCCATTCGGTCACAGTGATTGCACAGATGCCTGGCCATATGGAATGTTCACAGATTTGAATCCCAAGTCATTTCGGGCCCAAAAAAGGGGGGCAGTGTCTCTAATCCCTCTTAATCTTCAAATGCTACTAGTGTTACACACCAAGTTAAAGTGATCTGACAGAATTCTTCAGATAACCCTTGACCCACGTGCCACACAGGGTGTTGAAGATTGGGGTCAAAGTTCAACACAGGGGTCATTAGAGGTTTTTCCCCAGTCGCTATTACCCTCCTTTTGATGTTTCTGCCACAAATCCAATTGCGATAGTCACTAGACTTGGTTAGAACCGCTGACCCAAGGCCTAGATGAGATTGTTTACAGATGGGGTCAAAGGTCACGTAGGGGGCATGTATTACAGGTCAAGTCGCTATTACCCTCCTTTTGGTGTTTTTGGCCACAAATCAATTGCTATAATCACTAGACTGGTCAGAAGAACCATGACTAAGGCCCATATGGGGTTTCACAGATTTGGGTCAAAGGTCACTGGGCCGATTTAAAGGGGCATTCTTTGAAAAATATGAATGAAAGACCTCACACTAGATATCAATTGATATAATCACCGGACTTGGTCAGAAGAAATTGCGGAACCAACCCTTTAATGTACAAGATTGGGGTCAAAGGTCAAATGGAACCGTGCAAGTAGTCACCGCATGATAAACTCGTGCTTTTAAAGCACAATAGATGCCTAGTTTAATTATATCGGTTAGTCAGGTTTTCTTTTGAACAGTAGTTTATCTTATTTTCAAAGATTTGATAATCCTTTTTTGAAACCAGGGCTTTTAGGTGTATTGGTATGAGTTGAACTTCTTTTTGACAATAGGACAATGGCTGTCAAACAATGTTTGTCAGTGATCAAATACTTCTATCCCAATCACGATGTAAAGAGCGTGATTTAGGACTCTGATATTAATGGCTTGAGAGTGCTTCGTCCACACTTGCTGCAGCCCATGGTGGAGCGTTTGTGTAGTGGATGAAATGCCGACCACCACGGAGGGAGGGGTCGCGCTCCCATTTCTAGTGGCGTGTTCATCCGAACAATTTGATTCTGTTGTAGATGGTGATGGAGCCACTTTTGGCTGTTGAACTTCAGACCATACTGCGCAGCGACTTGCATTTATAAAGTGTGCAGGTTTCGATAGTGCTCAGCTTCCGTATTTCCATACACCACAATATCGCGCGCTATTCCCGTTGAGCCTGGACGCTGCTCGAATATTCTGATCAATCTTTAACTGGAACACATCCTTGACGCATGAGTCCCAAAGGGCATGCGGACATACCTGGGTAGCGCGTACCTTACCGAAAGGGCTCTTAAATGTCGTCAAGAGCGGACTTTCGACCCGTATAATACAACAGACCAGATCCGTCTTGGCATTTAGTTTACTTAAGTATTGTGCGCACTGAATTGGTGTGTCAATTCCTAGAGATTTGTGGTGACATCTCTTAATCTGTTTGTTGAGATCTTTGTGGTCGAGCACACTCTTAGTGTGGAGTCAAGCCTTAGGTCAGTTTATCCGAAGGGGGATCAAACACTTGCGAGATGCCTGTATGACTGATACACAGTTGTTCTGAAACACGCTATGATACTTGCCAAGATAGGTGTTGTAGATCTGCTAAAGAGTGTATTGGATCTTCTTTGCAGAAAGGTTTTGGTCAAATTCACAGTGGAGAGTCACTAGCTTGGGGAGCTTCGTTGTCCAATAATTGCTGGACCATCTGATTCAAAGATGAAATATTCTACAGTAATCCACTCACTATCTTTGGATTTGCACCTCATGTTAATTGAGCCGTAGTGTTAAATCTTGGTCTTGTTGTATGCTAATAGGGCTAAGCCGTATCTCTTATTTTTGGCACATTCTACTTTTTGGTGGTATCCCTCTGTGTTAATTTTTTGCTGGTCACATTCTGCGGAAGGTTCTAATGGGGAGTGTATTCCCTTGAACCGTATCTATATTTGCTTTGAATTCAGCAATCCTGTCGTTTCTAATGACTGGATATAGGTATATGCGTCATTGTTTGATTTTGGCTTTTGGTCTGATGTACTCAGGTCTGACACTGTGATGTAATTCACTGTTTCAGCGTTTCAAACGGATCCTGAAATCGCTGTTGTTTACAGAATAAATATGGTGGGGGGTGGGGGCGGGGCTTTGTTGAATCGAAGCGTAAGAGACCTTTTCGTCTTCCTTTGAAACAGGGTGTTGGCCTTCGGCTTTCATTGCCATTTTTGTTTATCGGCATACTTGGACATGTTGGATGGGCCTCAACGCGCAGAGCACGTGGGCTTCCCACATGCTCTGCACGTTGAACCATATGCGTGGCATTTCGCTCGGGGCATGTCTGTCTACCACATTACAAAACAGGTGGACACCCATTAATTGTTGTGGACTATTGAATGCACTGGATCGCATTATTCTGTTGTACTGAGCAAGTTGTGCCCTTATGATTAAGCGATGGCTTGTGTTGCCCGCCCTAGTTCCACCGCCTGGTCGAAAGTCGGGTACGCTCCTTGCCTAATAGGTCTTTCTGTAACTCCGTATGGCGAGTACCTGATATTAGTTGCTCTATTATTCTATGGTTAAAACCCAGCCAACTGATAGTCCACAATGGACCTTCAGTCCTACTGAAGGACTAACATTTTTTAACATTTCTATAAATCCTATAGCCCAGTGGACACTATACAACCCGTGCACAATATAATACATTAACAATTTGCTCTCTTTAATTCCCTGGTTGAAGAAAGGTCGTACCAGGTCAGTGCTTTCATTTGCGCATGCGTAGAACGATTTCCAGTGTTTTTTTTCAATATGGCGACGCCACCACTGCAAGCTGAACCACAGCGTACGTGGCACAGAGATACATGTTTAAGGGTGAGTTTATACCCCCACGAGGGAGCATTTTGTCCCTTTGTTAAGGGAGGTTTATACGATTGGGGGAACGTGGAGGGACCTGATCATGGCCCGGGATCACGTAGCCAAATCAGTTAATTTGACGGACACTGGACGGCACCTTATTTACTACTGTATCGAGAATATTAATGGCCGCGAGCTGTGAGTTGTGTGACTTTGATGAATTTCCGTTTTATCACTAGGAGCACCACTATAATTTACGAGACGCCAGGGCAAAATGGTCAAATTAGGCAAAATCATCAAAATCTCTGCTATTGTACGAAAAAAAATTAGTAACTATAAAAAGCCAGATTTTGTTTGTGAAAAAACCAACTTTACGTGATATATTCATCCAACATATAAGTCTCAAAAGTCTTGATGAAAAAGCTCCCAGTCGATTGCAGGCGATGACGTTATTGGAATTCCCTTTTCGAGCATACGCAATTCAAGCGGAGAGCAAATCGGCGAGTAGAAATCGATTTATGTGCGGGACTATTAATCCTAGGACATAGAGTAGTCACCGATATGGCCACAGGGGGGCTATATCTTCCTGTCACACCACGACAAAGCAGAGTTGATGGAAAGGTACATGATGGATCAAATTAAGAGAATATGATTTTGGGAAACGTGTAGAAGTAATTATAGTACGTCGTTACTCCAGTCCGGCTACAACGGTAAGAATAGGGCACTCCAATCAGTTGGCTCTTCACGCAACATTAGTGCACGCTTTAGTCCGTTATTTCGTCTATTGGAGCCCGGACTTGTGCTCCCACCGGAATATAGGTGCTGTGGGACACCAGTACGACCAATTGAAGCCAAGGCGATACCCATGATTTTAAGTGGAAGAACGAGCCGGAGGCCGAGTTCTTTCCACGCACAAATAAAAGGTGTCGCCATTTTCAATTCGTCGTAAAGAGAATTACCGGTTCCCCCAAATCATGACCCTTATTCATAAACTTTACTGCATTATTCTCCATTCTTAAACAACGTACGAGGAAAGGATGCCACAACCAGTGACAACCAATCGAACAAACCCGTTTAACGCCACGAGGCGCGCGCAAACCGTACTAACCTGGGTTCAATTGTCGAATTGAACACGGGCAACAGCCAATGAAATTCTTACAGTTTTACAGCTGCTTATGAATTCAACACAGTTTGACATCGTCTGCGTAGAGGTGGTAAGAAAGACCGTGACTAGCTGGGGAGAACACATTAGTCATACTGGCCATAGCATTTGAATGTATAGGAGTAGCGTTTTCGATAAATGGACCTTTGGATCCCTGTGAGCCCAATTTGACCTTGATCTTGTCTGGTCAAACGAGATGTTTGTGTAAGGTTTTTGTTTAACAATTGGTAAATACCTTTTTGATTTATAAGCTTACAAAGAAAGTAAGGAAAGAACCCTATATTGATTGTACTATTTCCAAAGTTAGGCTTTTTTAATCTTTGACCCCTAAATACCATAGGTCTACAAGATACACTATTGAGGTTAACCATATGATTTTGGTTTTTAAGTTTTACGCCCACTTGATGTTTTGACCCTTGTGAACACTAGTTAACCCATGGAGGTAGGAGAGAAGGAGAAAGCTCTTCCCTAATTGCATTACGCAACGCCGATATCCCAATTATAATCACTTGGCAACTCATTGTAAAAGCATAGACCAACAAAGAAGCCGCTCTTTTCTCGGCAGGGAGTCCATGCACGACAGAAAATACAAAGGCATATTATTACATGAATGGCTTTTAACGGCTTAATGCCCTCCAGGTTGATTTAATATATTGGTAAAATTGTTTAAAAAAATGGGAGGGGGCATAATTTTTTGCTGGAATGTCCCTCTTATCTCTTTAAGCTAATACATTAAGATAACCATGAACATTTCATTAAGAGATTCAGGGACATAGCGCACTGGGGATACATTTTCGGTGAATTTTGTTTGAAATTGCTACAATCATATCACATTTAATCACCAAAAGCCACGAAATGGAACAATCGGATTTCTATATTTTTATACTTGACAATTTCACATTTTTAAAGGGAAAAACATAGTGATTTTGGAATGGGAATTTGAAGCCGTAACTGCAGCAAAGAAAGTAGATAATACAAATATGAAAAAAGCTCTCCGGCATTGCATCAAGTTATCTTTCTACCAAATAAAAATTTGTTCCATTTTGACTACACAATCTTTAATATTGGCTCTCATAAAATTTGCACCCACATCAGGAGAAAACAAACATTGTATAGTCGGTTAACTGATACCAAAATTTTGTAATGGCACATGTGTACGAGACCACGGACTGACAATCGGGGAGTCCACCTTTAATTAATTCCTCGAGTCTCAAGTTAAGTTTCAGTTGTCTTTCGCTGACCTCCAATCATAGAGGTAGGAATTTTTGTAAGTTTGGTCCTTGTAATTAGGCTAGATTTGGTCCCAAAATTTGGTCGAATCAAAAGGATTTTTGTTGTGCAACGTTTAATCAAATAAGCCCAACACTACTTTAGAACATTTTTATTTTCAAGAAACAGTGGTGGTACTAGGTGAAAGGCAGTAAGGGCATGTGTGGGTGGGTGGGCCCCCCCTTCCAAAAGTGAGAAATCCTTAATCTTGATTCTCAATTCTCGCCGGATGTGCGATTTTTGCATGAACTTTATGGAAAATTCACTGCCCAGAAGGTTAAATTTGCCCCTCGATCCACCCCCAAAAAAACATTTCTGGTGCTGCTCGTGTTCATCTAATGATTAAGGTTTGACTTTTATTGGGTGCTTTGCTTCCACACAAAAAAAATATGCTCAAGTAAGTTACTATGCGACCCCGTCTTCCTCCCGACAGAATTCGCTCTGTGAAATGTGGCCCGGCCCCCAGATTCCACCCCCCCACCAAGATGTGTGAAAACCAAAATGGCAAAATAAATTGATTATAGGGCCGGGCCTTAGCCCTACTGTGAATATGCTCCATTGACTAATGAATTAGTCATCTGTATATTCTAAACCATGAATATATGAATGATTTTGATAGGCCTACATGCAAATAACGTACTCCGAGATCAATGTTAAGAGAATGCATGTGCATAAATTGCATCGATTGTACATTACAAGCTGTGCGTAACTTATGGCGATGAGAGGTCCATTTTAACAATACTTTGCTACACGGATCATGTGCTTAAAACATGTATTTTTTCTGAAGTGAAAATCGGATATCGCCAAGAGTCTCTTTATTTCACAAAATGTGGCACAAATCGGAACAAAATTGAAAAAACGGGGCCAACTTCGGACACTGTGAAGTTGGTGCCATGTTTAGATACGGCATGTTCTTCCCAATTCAACTTAGATTTTGTATCCAAAATTACTTAAGAAATACGGCGCTACCAAAAACATTCAATGTTTAAAAGCCGAACGGACGAGTTAAACTCGAATCAATGTGTAATCATCTTAGGAACCATGCTTATCCCGTTTTCAATACTTTAACAGTTGAAGTTTCCGAATGCTATGATCACAGGATGATAACGCTCAATCATATGGCACCAGGTCAAGATTATTTGCTAATGCTTTTGTTGTCGTTTCTTTTTGCATGACATAGCCTTCTAGTGCACTTAAATGTAACCCAGAAGAAAAAAGAACAGTGACTTTATCATGTTTGGATTGTGGTGTTTGGGTGTTTTTTAAGTTTGATGGTAACCTTCAATTATGAGAAAGTGGTTAATAATCAGCTTTGAAATAAAACCCCTTTAAAATAAAAAAAGGTCAGACAAGACAAATGGTAGGGGTATGTACTGCCTTTATAAAAACCCCCCTTTTGACCCCTACACACTAGAATAGCTACATAGAATAGTGCAACTGGGAGGTGCATACTTGATTGAGTGGGTTAATGAAACAGAAACGCAATGTTAACTCAAAGTGGCCGAGTTGAATTTGGGGTGACTATAGATCTACTTTGACATGAATCGTAAAGAAAAAAAATGCCCAAAAATACAGTTCGTAAGCCCCCAATTGAGGCATAATTCAGTTAATAAGACCCTAAGTTAAGCATGATCCAGATTGTGAGCACCCTTTTTAGTAAACTTTTCATTTGCACTTTGGTTCCAAATTTTCTAAAATGTCGGCAACTTTGACCAGAAGCTCAAAATTTGGCAACTATTTATTCCATGCTTACAATTTCTGAAAAGGAGTTCCCATATTAGTTAAACATTAGTTTAATGCAAAAAGTTCATTCCTAAGACCCTATTTAACACAAAAAAATCAGTACTTAAAGGCGTAAAAGATTTCAAGGCACCACATATCGAATCATTATATGTGGGATCATATTAAATAGATGTTTTCCTTACGATATCATATCTTCGAGGATTAAGCTTATCGAAAGTTCTAGGGCCATACAAACAGCAATCTACTGGAGGCTCCCCAAAAATCAACTGTCGATGTGAAGATAATTTTTTTTAAGAAGATGATCAAACATACAACGTAGTAACTCTGAAACAAGCCGTTTGATTAAGGCTTCATTTTCTTATCCATTTGTGACTTTGGTTCCTATTTTTAGGTCCAAATTTAAAAGGCCAATCTACCAATTAACCAATTTTAAATAGGACTTGAAGCCTTTTCATTCCGTAAACCCAAAAAACTATAGAAAGGTTCAATTTGTGGAGCGGAAAATGTGCAACAAAATTAATGAAACAGCTATATGGCGATTATGTGAAAATAACAAATTTTAATGAAACATGTTGTATGATGATTATGTGATTGCAGAATATGAATAGGTATGTCTACAAAATAAAAAAAAATCAAATACTAGAGGCATGCAAGCTAAAATAGACACTTCTTATAGAGCGGGAGCAAGGATTGGGTCAAATATCATCGTAATGTCCCGCTACATCTAAGTATACAACCTTTAGTAGTTAGTATGGACCTTCATCGATGCAAGGTAAGTTAGTTGTCTCAAAATTATATCACTTTTCAATAGGGCTAATTTAGTTTACACAGGAGGTCAATTTTAAACTACTCCAAACATGTTTAAATGTATGCCATATTGTCGTCTAGTCATAAGGATTCCAAAAATGTTATAGTTGGTACCATTATGACATTGGAGGTTAGAGTAATTGGGTAAAAATGGCTGAAAAAGTGCAAAAAAGGTCAAATTTCCATTGATACAGGGGTCAAAATCAGAAGTTGCTCCAAATTTGGTAAAAAATGAACAAATTGTTCATCTAGGCTTATGGTGAAAATAAAGAATAGGTGTAGCATCTGTTTGTACAATGCAAAGTAATTATGTTATGTGACAAAATAGGTCATGGGGAAACATTAATCCAATTGGACATGACCTTCTTTGACCTTTATCTCGCCGTAAGTAACATTTAAACATAATCAAAAACTTATTTTTAGAGTCCTCATTCATCAGGCAAATAATTGCAAGCATTTAAATTATAGTCAGAGTAACTTTCAATGTGACCCCTGTACAAAGAGTGTGAACTTTTCTTACTTTTTAGTAATTTACCTACTCCAAAAACCAATAGTCGTAAGTGGTACAACATCATGGAACTATGTGCACCATCAGAAATATAAAAAATAGTGACAAGGGACTCTTTATCAAATGACATTTCATCCATGATTGGCAGTCTTGACCTGCGTGAGGCTCAGTGATGCGGGCTTGGTAAATTGAGGAGTCTTTAATTAGTGCTACTCGAGTAACTGCACCTCCTCAACAGCGTTCCAGCATTATTAGACCACGACACCTTGGTTTAATAAAGCGAGTGATGATGCCAGACGTGAACGTAGCGTTTAGAGAGAAAAGGTAAAAACTAGAAATATTGTCGATCTGGATGCATACATTGTACAATCCGCCGTGACTGGGAAACTCATTCATCATGCTAAGGAGGTTTATAAAGAGAACAATTAGGAAAATGCTCAACAAACCATGTTTGCTACTCTGAATAAGCTTCTGAACCCCAAAACCAAACACTCTCCCAACGTAATTCACTACTGAACTAGTAGCCCATTTGCCAGGTTTTTCAGCGACAAGGTATACAAAATCAGACGGGACCTTGAAAATTATCCAAGGTTAACTCGCATGGAATGATCCAGTGGGACAAACTTGATGAGACCGTTCCATGCATGAGTTTCATCCCAATCACGGGAAGAGTAACCAAGGGTGATTATGTAAACTCCATCAAAAAAATATGTTCCTTAGACACCATTCAATTGGTGTTACTTATGGAGAATGTTGTAACTCTGGCTGAGCCAGTTTAACAAGGATCATTAACAAGTCTATCCGCACTGGTTTTCCCAGCTAAGCTCAACTCCGGGAAGCTGCCGTGAAACCCATTCTCAAAAAGCCTACCCTAGACAAAGAGGTGCTCAAAAACTACCGCCCTGTGTCAAATATTAGCTGCGTGGCTAAGTTAGGAGAAATAGTGAGTGCCGATAAAGGATCATCTTGTCTCAAATGACTTAAATGAGACGTGTCCAGTCAGCTTACGAACGACTCAGCACTGAAACGGCACTCTGCGTGTCACGGGGGGTGAAAAACCGGGATACTCAATTGCAATACAACAGTAAGGCAGTTGCTTTTGTGCTGGTAGATCTTTCTGCAGCTTTTGATACTGTTGATCATGCCATTCTTTTGGATAGGTTACGTGTACTTTCAAAATTCAAGGTACTGACTTACAGCGTGGATTCGGTCCTTACCATGCAGACACCGCTCTTGTCGTGTGCGCATTGGGGAGGCAATTTCAAACAAGCATATCTCCCTTTCGGTCTCCTCAGGGTTCTGTGGTCTGGCCTCTCTTTTTCATGTACACATACTGGATCGCATCAATCATCCGGGAGCACAATATGCGACAAAGTATGCGGATGATGTACAGCTCTATTTGAACCTTTATCCTAGATTGAGTGATGCCAAACATGCTGTCAAAAGATCTCTCTTGTATGATGAATCAGTGAGTGATGCGCATGCTAACAACTAAATGAATGATGAAAACGACAGGAATTTTCATCGCATGTTCATCATATACACAATCGCCTCAAGATATTATACAGCAGGGTCGGGCAGTGATGTTCCCAGTCCGCGGCAATTAGAAACCTTGGTGGCGTGTTTGATCAGACAATGTCTATGACTGAACTTGTAAAGGTCATCATAAGTATGTTAAACTTAACCTTCGCAATATTTACCGGATCGCCGCTTTATCACCTTTGAGAGTTGTCATCATCTCGGCCGTTCACTGATTTTATCTCGCATTGACGAGAAAATAAAAATGGGGTAGGCCTGAATGTCGGCCAGAGATCGGAGTAAACATCAGATTTTGCAAAATAGAGCAGCCAGGCTGGTGTTCCGATCTGATAGAAGGACACCAGCCACACACTCCTAAAGAGCTCCATGGATACCAATTAGTGAGCGCGTTGTCTTTAAGCTTATGCTTCTATTACAAGGGCATTTACGCGACAATTGCCATCTCTGTCGAAACCTCTCTTTGTTATCCTGGCAGGCCAGGATTGCGTTCATGGCGATGACAGACGCTCCTCATGTTTCCGCACAAAAAGGTCAGTGGGTGGACCAGGGCTTTCAGCAATGCGGCCCTAGCCTACGGAACTCTTTGCCTTCTCTGTTCGCACTCCAAGTCCATGTTATTTTTATAAGAAAGCTCTAAAATTTCATCTATTTCTAAGAGTTGATTGTGGCTTAAATGTGCTTTTTGTTATTGCTTCCACCATGATATTTAATTACAGCTGTTTTCTTTTTGTTTTATTTTATAGTGGATGTATAAGTACTTACTCATAGTAATATTAATACAACAGGTATTGTTAAAGATGAACTATGTTTTATGGCTAAATAGTATACTCTCTATTTTGTAAAGCGCTTTGACCTGTATTGAGAAGGCGCTATATCAAATGGCCGTTGTATTGTATCGATTGTATTAAACTATACATTTTTTTAATCCTTATGACTAGAACCTTTGAATCCTTATGATAGGCAAAATTGCAACCATTTAAGATTATAATCAGAGTAACAACTGTTGACCCCGGTACAAATGAGTTGACATTTTTACCTTTTTTTTTTTTTTTTGGTCACACTGTAACAATTATTTTATTCAGTTCTTTCTATATACACAATCACAAAAACATGCAAATACAAACAAATATGCAGAGTAACCATTAAATAAAAAAACAGTTAACAATTAACCAGATACCAGATCGATCAGGCAAGGCCATCAATAAAGAGCAGAGAATAATTAAATTTAAAGTAACCCTAAGACATGCGCTCTACAAACCTCGGGAGCGGTTTTAAACCCTAGGGACAACTGCGCTGTAAATGTAAAAGTACCAAAATCATCCGTCCACACTAGCATAAGAGTGGATAAAAAAAAAAAAAAAAAAAACAAAAAAAACTTTTTAGTAATTTTTTACGTTACTCCCAAACAATAGTCGTAAGGGGTACAAACTATTACATTTTTGAATCCTTGACGAGACGGACAATATGAAAAAAAATCACGTGACCGCTTGAGCGAGACGACGGGCCGTAGTAATAGCTCGCCAAAATCACAAAGACCTGCTAAAACCATCATTTCTGGCGTGTTTTCAACAATTGCTTCCCAAGAGTACCAGTGATCACCAATGCGTACCAAAAAGTGGAAACAAGAGTCCAAAACTAAGTTTGGGAAGAAAACACAGTTGCAGATCTCTAGAATCATTCACTGACGACGGCACTAACCCTCCCAAACGGTCAACACGGTCCGACACCATTACACCAGAACCTAAACCACCGGGAACCGCCACAAACCCTCAAGATCTGGTTCGCGGTCCTCTCTAATGACAAGAAAATCTTATCATCAATTGGCTGACACTGTCAAAACCATCAGAACACAATCTGGGCCGGATTATTGTAAACGACATCGCATCAGCCATCACCAACAATGAGGACTTTGTCTCTCAAAAGTTGCCGACCGCCATCTTGGATAAGTGTTAAGCAAGACGTGTACAGTCCTGGAACTTAGACCTCAACGTGGAATCAGCTAAGTTAAACGAAGTAATCACCCACCAGTCTAATGTAAAAGCTGGAAATCACTAATCTTGAGAATCATCTTGATGACCTGGAACAAGATTCAAGGAGAAAGTGCTATTGATACATGGAATCGCAGAAAAGCCCGATGAAAACACCAATCAACTGGCCATAACACCTTCGATAAGCTGCATTGTCATCAAACATCCCATATACATCTATTGATCGATCCCATAGACTAGGTAAAAAGAGACTACCAGAATCAAGGCCATGTCCGATAATTGTCAAGATGTGCTCATACGCGGACCGAAGCGCAATCTACAGAAACAAAAGACATCTGGCAAAATCGGGAATAACCATCACTGAGAACTTGACCGCAAAGCGGATGAACTTGATGCAGAAAAGCAAAGCAACTGGACAAAGTCTCAGCTGTATGGCACTAGATGGACGCATAGTATGCCTCACAGATGAAGGAGGAAAGGTCTCACCATAACAAAGGCCGATGACCTTAAGCGTATGGGGTAAATATTGACTTTCCTAACTGGGACCATTCGCCCTATCAAGAACTTACCTGTGACCTATCAACATATATATGCCACCAATGTAACAACGGTTTTTTTTTTTCATGTATATATTTTCATTGGGTGGTTATTATTCTCACTCTGATTACATGAAACATTTTTCCACATTCCTTGACTCATTGTCTACCTCTTTCAGCTTTTTTCTAACTATCAAAATGTTACCAATGTACAAACTGGTTTAAATATTTATTTCTATATTACTCTTTGCTGGTTGATATTTTCTCTTGTGATTATATGGTAATTTCTTCCTTCCTTGCTATTTGTCTACCCCTTTAATTTTGTTCTAACTATAACATATAAAATATTCCATTGTAAAGCTGGTGTTTTGTTGTTTTCATGAAATATATTTTCACTTTGATTATATGAAACAATTTCCTAAATTCTGCTCATTGTCTACCTCTTTCAGCATTTTTCTAACTATCAAATATTCCAATGTAAATCTAGTGTAAATTCATGTTATATAAATTTTTTTTGCGGTTATTTCCATTTTTGATTATATGATATATTTCCTTCCTTCTGGCTCATTGTCTACCCTTTAATTCTTTTTCTAACTATCCAACATATAAAATGTTCCAATGGACAACCAGTGTAAATTTCCATGGATATATTTATATTGCTGGCTAATATTCTCACTTTGATTAGATTGTAACATTTTCCCGTTATTCAGTAATAAAGCACTTTATCAGTATCACGGCGCAAAACTTGGAATGATCCCCAGAATCCATCACAAACAATTACAAACAAAAATAATTGCAAAAGCTCAAACTGAAAAAACATTTCATCAACCAGTAAATTCTTAGTAAATTAATCCCCAAGTCCTTTATTTCTCTCCTCACTTTATTCTGCACCTCATTTAGATTTCAATACTCCTACTTTTTTTCTTCACCTCTACCTTTTCTACCCTGCGTCTCATTATGCTATAGTATTACATACCTCAGCAAGATATGTTGAAACGTCTGGTCTTTCTGTTCAATTCCCTCTATCCTGTACTCCCGTTAAGGGTATTTTAGGTTGTAGATTTATGGTTTGTTTTTATTGTTATGTATATTTTACCGATGCTAATATATTTTATCATACCTACTTGTGTCAATTCTTGTAATATTATTGTAGTGAGTATATTTTACTTATGATTACAGGGCCAGTAAATAACTATAGCCTATCGGGTTGTCTCATTACTGGTCCTAGCATATCATTTCCGTCACGGCTACATCTAGTACAGTTTATTAATTGGATACTTATTTTTTAGTATTAGTATTAATCAGATACGTCTTATACATTTTTGTCACGTACGTAGTCTATGCTGATAAAGGAATCTGAATATGAAAGATGTTTCAACATGGGTGGAGTAATTTGAAAGTTTAACCCCCGACGTGTAAACTTAAATTAGCCCCTATTGAAAAAAGTGACTATATATATGAGACCACTAACTACCTTGCATGATAGAGGGCCATACTAAACTACAAAGGTGTTCACCCGCTACCTTAGATGTAGTCGGGCATGAACGAACTCCCCAAATTTTGGGGGTACCGACCAAAACCAAAGAATGCAAGGTAAACATACATGCCAGTTGGGATACTAAATGTATTAATAATTGTAATTAGTCAAGTTGAATTACACCATTACAGTTGGCTGTTGTCTAATAGTTGTCCGTTGACAATCAATTTTGTTATCAAAAAGGAACAGCAGAATACTGGCCGCATGTTATTTCATTGGCTTAACTTTGCTCTACCAAAACCATGTTAATTGGCTGACAAGGTTTAGAATTCATCGCAAAACTGTTTGTAAAACAGGAGTCGGACAAGAAAAATTGCCCGCCTTGAGTCTGATTTGCAACTTTACAACACTTGCAAGGGACAGTCAGTGTAAAACAGACATTAAACAAGCTTTTGGCTTAGACTAATCAAATAAGTTTAATTTTAAAAATCTGTTTGAAGTCCATAATGGAAAGGTTTTCTTAGAAAATAACCAGGTCACATTTCTATTTAAGTATTACCCAAGAATGCGCTCTTCAATATTGTGATGGATTTATCTATTTAATGTCTGAGTCTTCTTCAGAGACTTTTAAAGTCACGAACCTCTTTTTTTTATTTCTTAGAGTGTTTGGAAGTGTTTGTGAACAGAAGGGAGTGTTGTCTTTTTTTAACAGTCCCTCACCGATTTTCTATGCTTTATACAGTGGGGTTTTTAGAAGGCAAATGGGCCATGGAGGAGACATATCCCCTGCTTTGCAGATTTGAAAGCATATATATTAACTCCATGAATTAAACTTTGATGTAAGAACTATTTTAATCGTATCTGAACATGTTACAATACTTCAATAAACAGCCTCTTATTTATAAGGTTACCTAAGGTGATGTAATCATGTACCCAAATGGCCCAATCCAATGTTAGGTACAAAAAATCACAAAGGGTCTCTTAAAATTGCAACCAATATGCAAACTATTACACTTTGTTGTTGTTACCAGATCGTTTATTTGTGATTAATATTACACTTTTTGTATGTTGTAACTGCAGCTTTTTCAGTTCATAAAATGATAATAATCAGGAAAAGAAAAGAATTTTCCCGCCCAAAAAACACCCCAATTATTTTAGAATTGCCCAAAAACACGTCTATATTGCACTTTTACAGTTTAAAAAGTTTATCTACACTATGAAAACAAAATACTACAGTGCTAAAAGAAACATACAGCAGAAAAAAAGTGAGGTTTTAGCCTTTAAAATATCCGAATCAGTAAAAAATAATATAAAACCAAAATCCGCCCACAAAAAACAAGAACACATTATAAAAAATGACACACATGACTTTTGAAAATCCTCATAAGATTTTGATTTAGAAAAATATAAAAAAAATAAAAATAATGAAATTTTCACAAAAATACATTTCCCCATATACTATTCATGTCCACCGTATTTACTCGTTAAAATAATTAATTCTTTAAAAGTGTGCCCA
>JAMKCH010045207.1:0-12318 GCA_023653785.1 Ophioderma brevispina | reverse complement strand
CCTTAGTCAGAAAATGCGAAATAAACAAAAGAATATTAAAGTGGATTTTGTAGCGTAGCATGGTATAATAGATTACCACTCTTTATAATTGTAAAAAAAAATAAAAAGTTTTTTATAATAAAATGAAAAAGACAAATACGGAAATAGGTCTTCTGATTGGTAGATCCGTGCTACTTGTACTGGTGCATTGTTATGAAATTCCATACAATGAGGTCATTTCAAGGGTTCAAAGGTCAACTTTCAAAATGTCGATTGAGGCTGAAAATTTGTGACTGAAATGATCCTATGACATCCTAAACATGTTGGACATATTTCGAGATCAAAGGTCATTAAGAGGTCAAGGTCATTTTTTTCAAAAATCCTCCGATTGAGCTGAAATTAAACTGAAATGATCCTTATGACATCCTAAAAATGTGAATATTTCGATGATCAAAGGTCATTAGGAGGTCGAAGGTTCAAATTTCCAAAAATGCTCCGATTGAGCTGAAATTAACTGAAATGATCTTATGATTTCTAAACATATTTGAAATATTTTTGGAGATCAAAGGTCATTAGAGGTTCAAAGGTCATTTTTTTCGAAAAATCATCCGCTTGAGCTGAATTTAACTGAAATGATCCTTATGAATCCTAATCATGGTGAAAATATTTTTGAGAACAAACGTCATTAAGAGGTCAAAGGTCAAATTTTCAAAATGCTACTTAATGGACAGGGAAAATTTAAGATGATCCTTATGACATCCAAATATGTTTAAATAATTTCGAGATCGAAGGTCGTTAGGGTCAAAGGTCACTACCTCGACTGTGCTCAATTGTCTCCAGATTAGATATGGTTTGGGTTCGAAAAAGCTCGGCTAAGTTGCGAAGATGGGGCTAGGTTTCGAAGCTGGGGGTAGTTTAGGGCGGGGTTTGTGTTTGAAGCTATCCGCGGCTCTTGGTTTCGTGGTCTTTGACCACAGCTATATCTAGTTCTCTTCTTCCAACCCCAACTTCAAAATGCTACTAGTGCCAAACGGTTTATCCGTTGCCACGAAAATTGGTCAGAAGAAAGAACCACTGACCCAAGGTACTCTATGGGGTAACACGGATTGGTCAAAGTTCACGGGGCCAATTAAAGGGGATTCTTTGAAAATTTTCGGAACTCCATAAAGCCTTTTCTGCCACAGAATAAGTGCCATGATCACCAGATGTTATCAGAAGAACCACTGGACCCCAAGACCCCTATGGGATGTACACAGACAGTGAGGTCAAAGGGCCAGCGGGCCGATTATTTAAAGGGGCATTGTCGGAAACTCTATAAAAAAATTTTTTGCCTTCTTGTTCAAAATCCAATCCGATAATCACTAGACCTGCTCAGAAGAACCGCTGGCCCAAGGCCCCTATGGGGTGTACACAGAATTTTGATCGAAGGTAATTAAGGGGTCATTAAAGGCACATTCCGGGTTTAATTCAAAAATTCATATTTGCTAATATTACAAGGTAGCATGGTCACGTGACTCATGCATATGAGCAGCGTGAGACCCTTCAACAAAAGTTGTGCTGAAAACATGGGGGTCAAAGGTCATTAAAAGGGAAACTTACGGTCTTAAATGTGAAAAATATTCAAAAATTATATCTGTTATATGCAGGTACCATGGTCCACATGACTCATTGCATATAAAGCCGCTTCGGACTTTCACAAAAATTGAGCTCGGTATGGGGTCAAAGGTCATTTTATCACAAGGCTAGGTCCGTGCTCTTTGAGCACAAAATGTTTTCTTCTAGTTCTTTCTTTCTTTCTTCTGTGTTTCCCACTTTGTTCAAAATGCTACTAGTGCTAAAACGCTTATGCCGATTTTACCAGATTCGCCTCAGAAGACCGTGACCAAGCGCATATGGGGTGTTCTCAGATTGGGGTCAAAGGCACGATAACCGGAAGTAGCCGCCATTTGTAAAAATCTTTAAAAAGCCCCTACTTGTCTACAGGACAACAAGTTATAGATTCTGAAAATTTTCACAAGAATCCTTGGACCATCCTTCATATAGGGTGTACCAGAATAACCGATCGAGGTTCATTAACATTCAAAATGGCGGCCATATCTAATTACGATGCAAAATGCTAATCTCAAAAACGATAAGGACTGGATAAGTGATGTCTGTGCAAAAGTTGCGGATAGTGTTGAGAAATCGGAATCATATGACGGATATTGCTCAAGGGTATCTGTAAGATATGCAAATGAGCTATTAATATGCAAAAAAGTATAACTAATCAACCAAAGTAGATATTTTTGCAAAATTTGTTAACAAGACACCATGGAAAAAGCTCTATTACTTAGGTGCACAATATGGTGCAAAGGTCAAATGGGGTCATCTAGGGTCAAATATAAAAGAAGCTTAATTGACCTATCTAGCGATGCTATCTTGTAGGCATCAAAGAAAAGTGAAAAAGAGTCCACATCGACAACGCTCTGTGAGCCAGCGTTTAAGGGTCAAGGTCAAGCTGAAAATCGGGAATCGTATCCTGGAGTCGTTAGTTCATTGTCTATGATCAGGGCACAGAGGGTTACACAAACTTTTGATCAGTGATCAGCAAGTTGTCATTTCAGCCAAAGTGTCCCTCAACATGACATTTAAACAGATGTTACACCTAGTCAGCAAGCTGATCATTTTATCCCCACGGCTAGGTTCGGGCTCTTCGAGCACAATTTGCCTCTAGTTCTTTCTTTCTTTGTTTGTACCGTGCTCAAAATGCTACTAGTGTCAGATGCTTGGTCAGATAGCATCGAGAATTGGCCACAAGAACCCTCAACCCAAATTATATAGGGTGTTCACAGTATTTACCATGGGGTCAGCGTAGGGTCAATAGCGGTCATGTAGCGCGGGCTATCGAGCCAGTTCAGTCACAGTTGATTGCAAGATGCTTGGCCATATGGCTTGTTCAAGATTGTGAATCCAAAGTAATTTAGGGGCCAAAAAGGGGGCAGCTCTCTAACCCCTCTTAATATTTCAAAATGCTACTAGTGTTACACAGTAAACGTGATCTTGACCAGACTTCGCGGAATAACCCCTGACCCAGGTGCCATACAGGGTTGTTCACAGATTGGGTCAAAAAGGTCACACAGGGGTCCATTAACAGGTCAGTCGCTCTTACCCTCCTTTTTTTTGTGTTTTCTGCCACAAATCAATTGCTTAATCACTAGACTTGGTCAGAGAACCGCTGACCAAAGCTCCATATGAGATGTTCACAGAATGCGGTAAATGTCACGTAGGGGTCATTACAGGTCATGTCGCGCTAAGCCTCCTTGGTTTTGCTGTTGTTGAGCCACATATCAATTGCTATAAATACCAGTCCTTGGTCAGAAGAACCGCTGACTTAAGCCCTCATATGGGGTGCTTACAGATTGGGGTCAAAGGTCACGTCAGGGGTCATTACAGGTCATATCGCTCTTCCCTACTTTTTTGCTTTTCTGCCTCAACTCAATGCTATAATCACTAACTTGGTCAGAAGAACCCTGGCTCCAAGCCTATATGGGGTGGGTTTACAGATTGGGAAAACAAAGGTCACGCAGGGGTCATTACATGGTCATGTCGCCTTACCCTCCTTTTTGCTGTTTATGCCACAAATCATTGCTATAAATACCAGTCTTGGTCAGAAGAACCGCTGACGTAAGCCTTCATATGGGTGCTAACGATTGGGGTCAAAGGTCACGCAGGGGGGTGTCATTCAAGGTCATATCGCTCTTCCCTACTTTGTGCTGTTTCTGCCGCAATTCAATTGCTATATCACTAGACTTGGTCAGAGAGAACCGCTGACCTAAGGGCCATATGGGGTGTTTACAGATTGGGATCAAAGGTTCACGCAGGGGGTCATGACAGGTCATGTCGCTCTCTTACCCTAATTTTTGCTGGTTATGCCACAAAAACAATGCTTTTAGAATCCACCAGTGCTTGGTCAGAAGAAACTCTGACCCAAGGCCTATATGGGGTGTAGACAGATTGAGGTCAAAGGTCACGTGGGCCAATTAAAGGGGCATTCTTTGAAAATCTATAAATTCCTTGTAGCGCCACAAATCACTTTCTATAGATATCATTAGAGTTGGCCAGAAGAAACACTACCCTAAGGCCCGTATGTGGTGTATACAGCCTGGGGTCAAAGTTCGTCAGTGGTCAGCAAATTGCCACCGTATGATATACTCGTGCTTTCTAAAGCACAATCGATGCCTAGTATTATTTTACTTTAGTTAGGGATAGCAACGGTCATAGTACATGGCAATCAATATTGCTCGCTTAATTTAAAACCCCAAACCGAGGCTGATGGACGATCATTTTTGTGCAGGGGGCAACAGAATGGAATTCCCTCCCTTATGATGTCAAAATCATCTAACAGCATAACAGGTTTTAAAATACAGACTTTTAAATTGAAACCAGTTCTAGTTTTACAATGACTTCAATATATATTTTCCATTTTATATTTTGCTCTTCTTGTGTATTAAATTTTGAATCAATTTTAAAGTGCCATTAGATAATTATCTTTGAACTTGATGATTTATCATAGGCACGCCACTTATGGTAATTGTTTTAATTAATTTGATACATGTATAGTTGCCTCTGATTGATTATTACGAAATGGAATATTTTATTAAAGGCAATTTACTATTATTAATGTTTATTTATCTGTAAACCCTGGGCCTCAGGAAAGATCAGAAGTTACTTGTATTTTCATTGACTGAGTGTCCCAGGTTGAAGAAGACAACATAGGCAAACAAACAAACAAAAATATAGTCGATGGCCATTTTAATGTAAACCTCCTGAGCAGTGAGTAATTTCCTGTTAGCTCCTGAACACAAAATTGAGCAAGTGGCCCGATTTATAGAAAGTCATTGCAACCTTATTACCCCTGACCTCTAAATCATGCATAGTGGGCCTGAGTCGGCCGATGAAACAACAGAAGCTCTTTTTGGCCATTCGCAATATGCGGGAAACATTCACACAGAAGAACCCTTGCTGGTGTCATACATATATTCCACACATATGTCTAATTGTTATACAAAATCCTTTAACATGACAATAAAGTGAAGCCATATGCAGGCAGGGCAAAACAACTTCCCGTGGTTCAATTGGCGACTACTCAACGGGCGCAACAACCATTTCCGCTATCCATGTGTATAGGTTCAGTGACCTTACTCACTGATTCTATACAATGGATCGGAGACCTGTGCCTTCGTAAATTGATCAGCTGGACCACAACAAATCTCTCCTTGACGCCTGTAATACACAATTTTAGTGGACCGTCACCGACGCGAATGCGCGCATGTGTCGTACATTCGGGTGACTGACCTAAATATCACCAAATCGAATGTGTGTACATTGTACGTGTCCATGCAACCCATGCTTGACCGCGCCCACAAACACGTTTCCCCGCATATAATTATGAGACAGAATCATACTACTCCAGCAATTCCCCAGTTCAAACTTGGTTTTTTTTAACTGCAGGACAATAGCCATGCATATTTTCCATTGTCACTTATTTATGAATGTCACCTTGCAATGATGACACTAGGGTTCAGGAATTGATCTACGTAATACCGACACACATGTAATCTCACTAGTCACATTATATCGCGCATAATCTACCAGTATATTTAGAGTACTTTTCAAACAACCCTCAATTTCCGGATTGACTCATGGCGCAACGGTACTGAATAAAAACAACACAAAAACTGAACAACGTATAACGGAAAGTCTTATTTAATTCTGTTTTCAGCTTCCGATAAGCCGAGACCATACCGGATGGTTCCCATTATCTTGCGAATCTAATTTGTACCACCCGGAGGTCCTAAAAAAGCCTCTGAACGTCATGAACACACATACAGAATTTCAAAATCTCCCCAAGCTGTATCGCAAATATGCGCACCAATTCAGTAATGAATAGTAATGGACGGCGCTCTTCATTTGTAAAATGTATTGAAAGAAGTGTGTACGTGCTGACGGCCCTATTGGTACTCCAAAAAGAGTCCAAGTAGGTGGTTAAGGCCGGTGTTGCAGGAGTCCACCGGTCCTCACAGTACGACTAAATGGTGACAATAGGGCAATCGATTCATTTTTGAGTCTTCCGCGCAATATTAGTTTCACGCTTATTTCGTTGTCGTCTATGGAGCCCGGACTATGAATCCTGCTGGACTATATCTCCTCAGTTTCCAACCGTCATTTACACAAAACGTGTTCCCATTGAAATGTGGATAAGCGCATAATACCTGTCAGAACCAAACCATTCAATGAGCTTTATTCCATAACCAGTTTCTAGTCTGTACGGGCCTTAAAAATTCGAGTTTGTTGCAAAGTTGCACCCACCGGTGATTACATTTTCTCAATTGATCACCATTGAAGGGGTGTCCCCTTACTAGGATTAGGCATGTTTGTCCCGCCCCTAAAAGTTGCACATAGCGCGGTACTGCCTATGTTCAAAATGGCCACCATTGTTTTAATGAAAAACTGTTATTGTATTAATTATTGATAGAAATTTTTATTCTAGGAACTAAACGAAATAAAGTTTTACCTTCTGAAATGGGTTTTAAAAACATTAACGTGTCCAAGATGGCCTCCGGTAGGAGGTATTTTTGTTAAATGTACTAAAATTTCAAATAGATGGGTTTTAGAATGCGAGTAATAATTTTAGAGCACAAAGAGATTTACTGACATTTGGTGTCTTGCGGACATGTATCATAACTCATTATGGGCGGCAGTTATACCCCTCCGGGGGACATAAATCACTAAGAAAATACCCCTCAACATCTTTTTCGACATAATAAGAACCATAACGAAAACTATTGATACCATTTCCCGCAATTTTCTCTCGTACTTCGGGATAATTGCAGATCATCAACACAGTGACGTGGGAAGGAAGTGATCTAGCCAGTCGAGAGAGAGAGAAGGAGCTCTGTGGTACAAGTCAGAAACAAAAGATAGATAGCACTTGATGTTCTCGAAAGAAAACTTGTCACCATATTTAATTTTCCCGCCTAATATAGACATTTTTTTTCACCTCTTCGTGAGCATATTTTTTTTAATTTTTACTGTGAAACACCTTATGACGTAAAGCAGTAGTCATTTCTTAAATACAGTCCCACCACTAATTTATTATGATTTTATTGTGTCAGATTGATATGAGCTGTTATCTTCCTATGAACTCTTATAGAGTCAAGTTTAAACTTAAGTTAATGGCCCCAGTAGTAACCAGCTATAGTAACGGAACTCTCTAGGACAAGTAATACCCCCAACTTTAACATTTTTACTCTTGGAAGGATTTAGGACGTCATTATTAGAACGTGTTGTTTTTAAAGTCGAAAAGAGAGGTAGGGCTGCTTTTTCTCCTGATTACGTACCCTAAAGCGAATATAACCACCCCATTCTTTAAAAACAACCTTTAAGTAAAAATATAAAGCATAAATTCTTGGTGGAGCTCCCGAAATATCACACCCAGGTTCTTATTTCACACAATTTGCCATGTTAAGTTCATTTAGCAAAATATGCCTAATTGCGGCGGCCATTTGGAGCCTGATGTTTAAGCCCCTTCAGGATGTTAAAAACTTGTTTCGTGTAGTCGTGGGGATAAAATTTCTATCTGTGATGAGTTGAAATTTATAATGGCGGTTTTACATAAAACATTTTGAAATGGGCAGGACACGCTAACGTGAGACTGTGGGGCGGTAAAACATACCTAACCCTAGTCAGGGGGACATCCCCTTCAAGGTGATATATGGGAAAATTAATCACTAATTGGGCGCAACGAACGGAAAATTGACGATGCAGCTTATGGACTAGCTCATTGTATTTGGCGCACGTATGGGATGGCATGTCTCTAAAACGGGCACCCGGATACAACTTCTGTTAAACAGGTGTCTCTGGAATGCTATTGTGTTCGGTAGACCAAGATGTCCGCCAGTTCATTCATCTAATATACAATTACTGTTGTGTAGCCAATCTATTGTATAGAGATCAGTGATCTTACCAGGTTCGATATGCTTAAACTGTTAACAGTGGATCACGGCTTTGCTTCCACTCTCTTAAGGTATATTTATTTGTCTCAGGCAGAACATGGAAAATAACCCCATAAAAACATTCAATGTAAACATTCATTATCTGTCATTCACATGTTTTTATCTTGATTAGAAGAGCTACACAACGCTACAAGGGCTGGGGACTCAAAAAGGATTAAACAGCTCATTGCTGGAGGTACAGACGTTAATGTGACAAAACCTCGTCGTAAATATATTCATTGGTGGGCAGGAAAAACCTCATATGTGCATTTGACCTCTAAGAGCAAAACCTCATATGTGCATTTTCGGTAACACTGACAAGACGACCTGTTTTGCGATATTGTCGTTTTGAAACGTATCGCAAAATACTTAAAATAGTTCTTACGTACTTCTTTAAACATCACCTCATCATTACGATCAACTTGATTTGACCGAACACTGGACGATAGGTATGTTTTTGTCTATGGTACACAAAGTGCAAATGAGGTTTTAATTTTGACCTTTTCAAATTACATATGAGGTTTTCCTGCGCAGCGACGATATGCATAGTGTTAATGATTTTTTTGTAAATGTCATATGTTTGAAGTTGTCGAAACAACGATATTTCATCATTTTTGTTCGCACTTATTCCCTTTTCAAAAATAATTCTTATATTTGATATTTCAGAAAAAATTAGTGTTACTATTGAAGGTCCGAGCCACCTTTAATACAGACACTTAGAGATTTTATTTCAGATTATGTAAACTTAAAGGGTGCCATATATCACACGCTATGCGTTTTTATGCCATCCCAAGCTGCCATACATGTATTGCATATTACTATTAATCTATTTCAGCAATCTTATTATCTTTTGTATGTGTAGTAGGTAATAATTATGATAGTAATAATAACTGAGATGAAATTAGATTTTAAAAGAATCTAAAAGTATAACCTTTCCCAAATTGCGCCATTGATTCCATGCGTCATTTAATTTGTTCAAATGTATACATCGGTCCTACTATGATATTTAGGAAGATATGAAACAAAACAATTCCATCCATTGTTACATACGGTGTCCCCTTAAGGAATTCTAAGTATTGAAATGACCACGTTTGAATTAGAGATTATTAGCTGAATATTTTTAGGTAAGAGTGCATTTACATTAAACAAACGTGCGCCAGTTTGACGACGAATAATGGCACATAAGTGCATTGATTTTGCCAATACATGAGAAACTAAACTCATTAAAAGTTTTGGATTTTTTTGAGTCACCTGTTTCTAATTTATTTGTGACCTGTTTGCATCATGTGTGACCTGTTTGCATCATTTGTGACATGTTAGGGACACACCATTAGATTTCCAGGGGGAGCTATAGTTTTTTTTAAAAAAGAAAATGTCGCAGCATGTGGCAAAAAATGCTCTACCCTACAATGTAAAGAAATTAGGAATGACATGAAAAAAAAATGGCACACTAGCAATGATAAAAATGACAAACTTGAAAGCAAGACATTCTATCCAGAGAGGGAAAAATACCACACCATAAGAGCCAATGTTGGAAAAATCAACCATGAGAAAAAAGTTCCATTTCCTCTTTTATATGTTGCAATTATTTGCACTAGAGGTGTTTTCAATAATTTTAAAACACTGATAAATTATTAGCAAGTTGGGAGTTTGTGGAATAGGCAAAGTTACAATTGAACACTATTTCTATTTTAGATACCAAAGGACCATTCTGATCATGAAGAAATCAAATATTTTTGGGAGAAAAAGTTTCTTTCTCTACAGTGTTGCCAGTAGCTTATGGATTTTTTGAGTAATAGTAATGGACAATATGTAAGCAAATATGAGTAAATATTTTGATTGGTAAAATGTACCAAGATTAGGGTTTCATAATTTAGTATTCCTTTAATACAGACATAACACTGGTGATACATCTTCCGCTCTGGATCTTGCTAACCAGAACCCTTGCTGAAAAATTGCTCCAACGTACCTCTGATTTGACCGTCTTACTGTTTGCTGTTCTCGACTAAAAGTAAATAGGATTTTACCCTTAAGAATATTACAAACAATTATTAGTGTCTCGGACGGATAATTTTTTGAAACTTGAGATTTTTGATCACCAGCTTATGCTCCTGGAGCATTAAGTTGTAGAAAACCGTTACAGAGCGGAGGTATTTAGTTTATTGAGTGCCGATAACATCGCATTAGCTATGGTATCAAGGCAAGAGTTCTATATAGATAGAGAGGTAGAAGCGTTACGACGTCCATAAAATTTAGAGATTCCAAGCATCATCTTGCATGTTTTGCCGACCAAAGAAAACAGAGAGTACCAAACAATAGAAACACTGGCTGCCCAGTCCTCCCTTCTTCTTTCCACATATCTTTTTTTTGCCGCTTTTCATCTACACTACTGCTTTGTTATCCAATTTTCTTGTATTTTTTCTCTTTTCCAGGTGTAATAATAGTGCACCTGGATCATTGTGCTCAGATACTCCTTTTTTCCCATAATGCCGATGCGCGCTTATGAGGTGAAATAATTTATTCATTGAGCGGTTTAATTTTTAAATCAAGACGACTGACGTGTCATTTCATTCGTTGTTGGGCCATGGTTAGGACAAACAAAATTTAACCACCCAATAGCACCCACCAACCAACACTGATATGTTGCCGTATTGTTTTTGATCGATTGACATTATGTGTGTATACAAGCACCCAAACTAATAATTATTCCGTGCAATACTCAAAATGTCAACGCGCCCAGCACGGACGACTGGTTTTTTGAATGGGCTCACCCCTTGGTATCAAGGATTAGAATTGCAGTCTGGCACAACCAGTCGTCGCTGGGTTTGGTTTTTTAAGTACTGACCCGACCTCATTATACAGTTGGCTCTCCTCGGGTTCGATTTTCACTCCTGCTTCTTTTTGAAATATATAACCTTTCAGTTATAGGGAAAAAATTCTAAAGTCCAAAAAGGATAAGAAAAAAAAAATAGCTGCCCTTTGAGGGAACCTGGTTCCTCCTGAGCATGATTTGTAGTCAAAACTACCACCCGCGTGTGGTTACTACATCCTAGAAGGTATACGGTGATGATCGGCTATCATAGATCGTTTTTTTGGTGAGAAATCCTTAGACAAGGTTTTTTTCGTGAGAAATACTTAGACATGGGGCGTTTTTTTAATGCGACCTATGACCCATTTCCCGTGCACTGCCCAAAACTTGAAAGTCACAATTTTGAAAAATGGTATATAGTTTGTAAGCAAAATAATTATATCTTGTATCTTTTGCTACCAAATGCCCCTTAGAAATGTGGGGTAAGGGTTCAAAATCTCAGCCGCACATCCCGGCCAAACCAAATCTGAGTACCCTCCCCCCGGTATTGTCCCTCAACTCAGTTACATTTCTCAGAACCGCCTAACCCTTTGTTACTTTGTTCATTGGTCATAGGTTTTTACAGGTCCCGGACCTTTAAACAAGGAAAATTATGAACATGAACACTGAGCCACTATGGAGCTGCATTTCACGGACGTGATACTGTCACTCTCTGTCATTGGTGTGTGATGGTTATGGGCAGTGAGAACCTATCGAAGAGTAGTGGTCTAGCATGCATCGTATCAATCATCCATTACAATGAACTGATCTTTTGTACGATGACAACCTAATAACACAAGGTGGAATGCCATCCTGAATAAGGGGGGGGCACAAGGAACCAACACGAGTGGGTGTGGGATTGTATTCAAGTGGAAAAAAGAAAAATGCTTGAAAGCATCTTGAACACATATTTTCATATAACAAAGAATCTTAGCTGAAATATAATATAGTTTAGATGGACTAGTTCAATTCAATCGATATAATCTTGTATTGGAAAATTGTGTCTTGTGTTTATATACATGCAGACACCTTCATGTACATGCATGTATGTACATGTGTGCTCGTGTTTATTTGCAGCATGCGCGCGGGTGGTACTTCGCCTATACATATACTGGTGTGCGCGTGCATGTGCATGCTGGTTTGGCCCTATACACATTGTTTATATTTATATATTTATTTATAAGTATATTGTATGTGTGTGGTATATGAACATGTCTTGGTATACGCCTGTCCCATGTTCTGTCTGGCAATCATGTTGATATCATTACCAAACGTGGCACGTCGTCTTTGGGTTGCTTTTATTGCAGTTTTATTAGACTAACCTGATCTTCATACTTTGTATTTTTACAAAACTTTTATCTCGTTTGAAAATGCAGTATTATGAGTCGCATTTTGGCAGCATTTGCACGTAAAATGCTGTAAATCCCAGGGGCCGCTAGACTCACGCATATGTATCAA
>JAMKCH010045206.1:0-14555 GCA_023653785.1 Ophioderma brevispina | reverse complement strand
AAGTACCCTTTACGAAGCCGATATTTCTGAACGGGAACAATGGACCAACTTAAGTGCTCTTCAAAATTCCTTTTTAGAAAGTACTTACAGTTTCCCAAACGTCTCCAGCGACAGTAGTAAAGCCACAGTAGCAATTCTATGAATAGTAACTATGTCGAATTGTTAGGGTAACATGCCGAAAATGCAATAAAATACTTACCCAAGGTACTGACACACGTTGATCAATGTGGTCGCTACTGCTTTCGTTTACCATCCGGGATTATGCTGTCAAAATTTGCATTTGAATGTTGTGCATATGCAAATCGTATTGTTGTTGCATCCAGGCACGTTGGCACAGCGAAGTGGCGGTCCCCAGGCACCGCCATTGGAAATACAATTTTTTTTTTTAAAAACAGAAATTTGAACAATTAGAGTACACATCTTTCTAAATTCTTTTAAGTCTTAACGTAACACTCGATTAATGAAAATATTTTACTGATAAAAATTCTCTGCGTCTCGTGTACATAATGATTTGCACTTCTGAGCTAGACTGCTAAACCTGTGATGTCATTGTCTTAGCACAGTGAGTTGCTTGGTGACCGTTTCATGCTTTCCCTGCTTTGTAGTCTCCAATATTTGCAATCACCTAAGCTCCAAACAGAGCATGTTGAACGAACGTGAAAATTGCACACGGGATCGGCGGCCTGTCACAGCCGATACGCCATATGACCTGACCTCTATACAGGTCAGTGGCCAATGGAGCGTCTGTTACTCTGTTTACAGATACCCTCGAGAGATGTAAACAAATGGCCGCTGCTGCGATAGAATCCTGGATAGAAGCCGACGAAAATTGCCGATTTTTTCCTTCAAACGTGAGTAATCGCATTGATAGTAAAGACCCCCAAAGTGCCTTAGTTAACATTAATCCCTATGATATTGCTCAATTGGGCATATGTGTGACCAAACGTCTGCATGCATAATTGCCTCTGGAAATGTACATAAGTTTTTTTCGCCGGGATCCCATATTGCCCGCAACCCATGTTGTAGACCTATGGGGATACAACTAGGGTTGCAGTACTGAAACTACGCTAACCCTGGGAGGCTGGGTGGTCCATTCAGCGGTCCCTTGATAGCGCGATAATTATTGCCTGCTGAGCAATATCTCACGCACCCGACCACGACCACGAGGGGTCGGCCACTACTTGCACAGACGCTCCAGTGTGTGATGGTCTCTAACGTAACAACATTTACTCATTTTAAATGCTTAGGCCTGTGACATGTTTAAAAACAAAATCGATTTATTCTATTAAAAATAGTTACACCATCAACTAGAGTCTTAAGTATATTTTAACGGCATCAGATGAATAGTTTGGCGATGTGACGGCTCAAATTTAAAAACTCAAAGGAATTTACCGCACATGCCGCTGGGCGGTTGATCTTTCTCAGTAAAATTCGCATCAGATTGTAAATACGACACGACACTCCTTTCTTATGAAGCTGACGTGCTATAAAAATGATGACAGCCATCTTATTCATTGTTATAATTCATAAATATTGTGACTTAAAGTATGTGTGATTGTGAAATATGTGAAATAAATGATACTTCTTTCACAATTAGGGAAAAAAACTATGTTCTTTAAGTAAGAACGCCCTCTATAAACTTCAGCTGCTCTGTGATATTGGCCGCTATCCATATGGTGACGAATGTTATTACTAAGTTCATGATGAAAACAGTGAAACATCGGGGTACCGCAATATGGGATACGACACTGACAACGAGGATGTTTTGTTGATTCAACCACCATACGGGGACTACCATGACTATAGGGATGTATGTGGGGTTGAACCTTTTGGTGGTGTGTGAGTGTTCTTTCACATTTGGATCGCTACTCTATGTGAACTAAAGGAGCTAAACACGATGAGAACCTAGTGTTAGTGCCAACCCTTAGATGCAGTCTCAATTTTGTCAATCCAAATCTAAGGACTTGAAGAAACTTCCGAGTCGTCAAACAGCAAAATACGCCAAGTCGGCGGAAAACAACAAGGCTGCGAGGAATGAAGAAACTTCAAAGATTACTCGCATGGGATTATAGTAAGTCTATGTATTTGTTTTATATGAAAAAAATGACTTTCAAAATTCATTTACATATATTCCAATGGAATAAAATCCAAGATGGAGGCATATCTGCGGCAACCGGAAGTGTCAGTCTCTAGGGAGATACACCCCCAACGGCTAAATTTGTCGAGGTTGCTAACTACTAATGGCCATCTGCTCTAATATCCCCACCCGTAACTAGTTTCGGTACCGCAACCCTAGGGTTGTATCCCCAGGGTCTACAACAAAGGGTTGCGGGCAATATGGCATCCACTTATGTACATTTCAAGAGGCAACTATGCATGCAGACGTTTCATCACACATATGCCCAATTGAGCAATATCAGAGTGATTAATGTTAACCAAGGCACTTTGGGGTCGTTACTATCAATGCGGTTACTCACTTTTGAAGGGAAAAATCAGCAATTTTCGTCGGCTTCTATCCGGGATCCTATCGCAGCACCGGCCATGTGTTTACAAACAGGGGGGTCGTGAAACAGACGCTCTATGGCCACATACCTGTATTAGAGGTCAGGTCATATGGCATATCGGCTGTGACAGGCCACCGATCCCCGATTCCCTAAAAGCAGGGACAGCATGAAAGGGTCACCAAAAAAAAAAAAAAAAAAAAAAATGACATCACAGGTTTAGCATTGCAGATTCTCTAGCTCAGAAGTGTAAATCATTCTGTACACGAGACGCAGTGAATTTTATCAGTAAAAGATTTTCAGTAATCAAGTGTTACGTTAAGACTTAAAATAATTTAGAACGATGTGTACTCTAATTAGGGCTGTCGTCGTCATCATCTTATTTTTCTGTCGACATATCGCTAAAAAATTTCCCGATGGCGACAAAATGTCGACATAACGTCGACATAACTTTAAGTTAAATTCGACCGGGCCGGGCGAATGCATCAATCAAACCCCAAAACGTCAAATGTATGTGACCATAGTACCATGTGCTGCACCCATGAAGCTGACATCACACGCCAAAAACTTGCCCTAGAATATTCAATATAGCCTTCCTAATCTATGGAGTATAACAATTAAACTGCAGATTTATGTAACAGAAAGTACCCTTCACTTGAAAATTTATCCAAAATTCTAGAAAACTACCGTATATGTTGACTATTCATATTGTATTTTCCAATATTGGCGATGCGTTTGTGAGAATCCTATTTCGAAATTACGTAATACACAGTAAAATAATTATAGTAGTGTAATTTTTATAATTATAAACGTTGGATATCCTTTCGCACGGGTATCTCTAACCCTTATGAGATGCCCCAACTCACATGGTGAAGGTGCGATGAGTCATGTGGGGAAAAATAACCCGATGATACACAAAAATGCCTCGCCAGCTATCATGGGACACGTACGTGTTTGCCATGTATGCATGGTACCACGGTCATGTCACTCAAAGCAGTTGAGGAAGGGATCTGCGGCGAAGTTGAAACATGGTCGTGGTGATTTATTTATGTTTTAATAAATACTTGTTTTCGTACTCTGGTACTGAAACATGGATATCATAATTAAAAATAGTATCAAAAAGGGTAAGAAAAGTAGATTGCTAGATTGAAAATGAATTATTTTGAGGGTTTACTCGTCATTTTGCACCGTTTCGTTTGTGTCGCGCCTGGGTGTTCGATTTCGGGAGAAAATTGGCGACATGTCGCAATAGGCTTGTCGCGACACGAGAGGTCGAATAAGGTGTGTCGAGACAGCCCTAAACTATAATGTTTCACATTTTCTGTTTGAAAAAAAAATTGTATTCCAATGGCGGCTCTGGGGTATCACCACTTCGCTTGTTGCCAACATGACCTTTATCCTAATTTTAACTCTGCGCAGCAACAACAATCCGATTTGCACAAATGCGCAACATTAATGCAATTTTGACAGCGAATCCCGGATGGTAAACGAAGCAGTAGCGACCATTGATCAACGTTGATACTGTAGGTGTGTGTCAGTAAGTATTTCAATGCATTTTCGCATGTTACACCACCAATTCGACATAGTTACTATTTCCAACAGAATTGCTACTGCCGCTTATGACTACTGTAGATGGAGACGTTTACGAAACTGTAAGTACTTTCTAAAAGGAATTAGAAGAGCACATATTGTTTCCCGTTCAGAACTACGGCTTCGTAAAGGGTACTTGTTCGGACCATACCCTTACACATTTACGCTCAAAAAAAGGCCCCCTATTAGCTTATGCAAAATTTACCCCATGCAGCATTCCTTCGATTCATCAAAGTAATATTTTAGGAATAAAGCACATAGGCCTACCATAATTGCAGGGTGCCAAAATAACGAAGGCACGAATAAAGGCAACTTGCCTTGGTGCCCCTACCAGTTGCCTTGATGCCTAGAAGTTATCCTACTTGTTTTTGTATTCTTTTACATGTATCTGCCTTAAATTGATGTGCCCTTCAATAACTGCCTTGAAATGGGGTGCCCTCAGAATCCTTATATTTGCACCCGGACTTAATTGGCTTGTCTCTCATCTATCCTCTAATATGCCCTACAATCGTGAGTGGATGTGTTGAAGGTATAGGTGGGGTAGTAGAGGACTAGATAGAGAGTGCCGGAAATTTATTCTTCTATTATCAAAACAAGGGTTAATTAATTACAACGCCGGAGGGCAGAAAAAGGGGATTTCTTGGGGGGATTATGGCGTTGTGGGGGGTGCCAACTACAATTGACGGTATCTCTGTTATATTAAACCATGCACCGCCAACGGTTGAAATTGTCCAGGTACTAACTTTTGTTTAAGGTTTGGATTCGGAATATTGGCTGGATTTGTACATAAGCATACGTGCAAGCAGAAAAAACTTCTTGTCTCTGAATTTTTCTTGTAGGCGGTCGCGTTGTCTTCACTTACGAAATTCTACAAAATTGTCTTAGTGCAACTCTTGAGTGTTTTTGAAATG
This sequence comes from Ophioderma brevispina, assembly GCA_023653785.1. NCBI lineage: Eukaryota > Metazoa > Echinodermata > Ophiuroidea > Amphilepidida > Ophiodermatidae > Ophioderma > Ophioderma brevispina. Next base: position 9,553 of record JAMKCH010045206.1, on the reverse strand, counting down.
GGAAAAATGGAATGTTTGTTTCAGAACATAGCCCATGTGGAACCTTGTGGGATCATAGAATGTTGTGTGACAGAGATGTTTGCTGATCAATGGAAGGCGAAAATGTCAAGGGTTAAAACACAGGGTGACAGGTCAGGTCAAAAAAATTTGGATATCCAAAAAGCTAACAAAATAATGATCAATGAAATGTGAGGGGCTCATATACAAGCTTATGAAGAAATTGTGCTATATACGCGGTTGTTTGAGCGGCAAACAGGATGGCAGAGAGAGCATTCTGTTTGTCGCCAACAGAGAATTAAATATAGAAACAATGCCATCTGGGGGTTGACGGTCACTGATGTGTGACTTGGTTGTTGGAAAAGTCCTTTGCTCACATTCAAATGTGATGATTTTCATGAGAATCAAGATACAAAAAAAAAATAACCCAAGCAGCTCACGGGGGTGGTAGTTGACCCTTAAAATGGCCGAGAGTCCACTGAAGGTAACATATAGGTCTACCTGATGTCCCAGGGGCAATGAGAATCAATGTATGCAATCATTCTTTCCCTTGCCTTGGCGTGCTTAGTCCCATAAATGGGGAATTCACATGACGTCTTTAACAGTATGCCTTTAACAGTCTTATGTGAAGTTCCGAAAACAATACGGGGTAACAGCTATGAAGGTTGTTTAGCCTTCAAACTTGCAACACTGAACCGCATTTCAACTGAATTTCCCAATTCAATAAGCTTCACAGGTGGCTTCCTACACAATTCTACCTTTAACACTAGTAATATCCAATTTGAAATGCGTGAATCGGGTTTTAAAATAGCAACTTTTTCTCGAATAAGCGAAAGTGTTAAAAGTATGTTTGAACCAAGCGGAGGATGATACTTTCAGTTGGACATGGGTAGTTTATTTGCGTGAAGAGTGCCAACTAATAAATATCACGAACAATTTATATAAGGTTTCCTGTTGACTTATTCAGCTCACGGGCGCATTTTCAAATGTACATTGCGCCTGGTACTCTTTTTTCGGTCCCAGGCGCATTTGCAGGCTATACTGGCGCAAATTGCGCCCTTGCGCCAGTTATTTTGAGGCTTGGTCGGTGGGCATTTCTTTATGTAATAAATACTGTTTTCGTACTCTGGTACTGAAAACGGATATTAATTAAAATAGTAATCAAAATGGGTTAAGAAAAGTAGATTGCCTAGATTGAAAATTGAATTTTTTGGAGGCGATACTTCGTCATTGTGCCCCAGTTGATGTGTGCCGTGTCGATTCGGAGAGAAAATATGGCGAACAGTGCAATTATGGGCTTGTCGCCGACACGATGTCGACATAAGGTGTGTCGACGACAGCCCTAACTCTAATTGATTCAATTTCTGTGTTGAAAAAAAATGTTTTACAATGGCGGCTCTGGGCATTCACCACTTCGCTGTGCCAAAATGCCTGATGCTAATTTAAATCTGCGACAGCAACAACCATACGATTTGCACAATGCGCAACATTAAATTTGACAAAATTTTGACAGCGTAATTTTCCCGGATGGTTAAATGAAAGCGGTAGCGACCATTGATCAACGTGATACTGTAGCGTGTGTCAGTAAGTTTTCATTGCATTTTCAGCATTTACACCAACATTCGACATAGTACTATCACAGAATTGCTACTGTAGCTTGATTTACTACGTCGCTGGAGACGTTTTGGAAACTGTAAGTACTTTCTAAAAAAGGAATTAGAAGAGCACATATTGTTCCCGTTCAGAAATTCCGGCTTCGTAAAGGGTACTGTTCGACCACTACCCTTAACATACGATCAAAAAAGGCCCCTTAGTTACTGAAAAAATACCCCAGCAGCAAATTCCTTCGACTCATCAAAGTTCTATTTTAACGGAATTAAAGACATAGCCTAACACTATGGCTTTGGCACTCCATCTAGTTCCTCTAATATGCCTACAACTCGTGATTTTGCTGTGTTGAAAGTATAGGAGGTGGGGATATTAGAGGACTAGAATAGAGTGCCGACTATTACTATTTTCTCTATTATCAAACAAGGTTAAATTAATACACCGCCCGGAGGGCCAGAAAGGGGATTTATTTGGGGGGATATGGCGGTTGTGGGTGTGCCAACTACAATTGACGTATCATGTTAAATTAAACCATGCACCGCCAACGGTGAAAATTGTCCAGGTTACTAACTTTTTGTTTCACTGTTTGGATTTTCAGAAATGGTGGTCTTTTTACCATAACATACCGTGCAAGGTTTCTGTCTCTGAATTTTCTTTCGGTAGTCGGGCGCGTTGTCTTCACTTAAAGTCTACTCAGAGATTTCGAAATATTATTTTTTGTGTAATAATAAAAAAATAGTCAACTTAAAAAAAAAAAAAAAAAAAAAAAAAAATGCACAATTCCGAAAGTTGAGATGAATCGGATTTTTCGTTTTATGCAGTAAACATTTATGTATAGTATACGCCCATAGGATACGTGTAAAACAAAAAATTCCGGATCCGGAATTTATAACAAAGTTGGATTTCTATATGAGGAATAATTTAAGCATTGCATTTCACAAACAGTTGATTCGTATAGGGAAAAGCATTATGTACATGCAAAAAAAACACGAATTTTTTGGAATTGGAGGGCGCCCCTCATCAGGAAATCTCTGAGCGGCCTTTAAAGAAATCTACAAAAAATTTGTCTTGTGAATTCTTGAGTTGTTGTTGTTGAATGGGAACCTGGCATGTTTGTTCAGAAACATAGCCAATGTGGAACTTGTTGGATCATAAGAATGTGTGGGACAGAGAGGTTTGCGGATCAATGGAAGGAAGAAATGTCAAGGGTCAACACAGGTGACCCTCAGGTCAACAAAAATTTGGATATCAAATAGCTTAACAAAAATAATGAATCAATGAATGTGAGGGGCTCATATACACGGATTATGCAGACTTGGGATATAAGGGATTGTTTGAGCGGCCAACAGGATGGCAGAGAGCAATTTGTTGTCGCAAAAGAGAATTAAATATACGAACAAGGCCAATATGGGGTTTACTGAACTGATGGTGTGACTTTTTGTTGAAAAGTCATGATCACATATCAAAAGTGATGATTTTCACATGGAATCAAAGATACCAAAAAATTAACCCAAGCAGCTCACGGGGTAGTGCCCCTAAAATGGCCGAGAGTCCATAGAAGGTAACACAAGTGTCTCCTGATGTCCGGGGCAATGGAAATCAATTGTATGGCAATCCCTCCCAACTGCTTTCCATTGCCCTTGCGTGCTAGTCCATAATTGGGACTTCACATGACGTTTTTTTTAACAGTATGCCTTAACAGTCTTTGTGAGTCCAAAACATACTGTAAAGCTATGACATGTTGTTTAGATTCAAATTTCAACCATGACAGCATTTCACATGATTCCAATTCAATAAGCTTCACCAGTGCTTTCGCTAAACACTTCTACCTTTAGCACCAGTAATAATATCCAATTTGAAATGCTGAATGGGTTAAACTAGCAACGTTTTCTGGAAATAAGCGAAGTTGTTAAAAGTTGTTTATGACCAAGATGGATGAGGGAATACTTTCAAGGTGGAACTGGGTAATATTTATTCGCGTGAAGGTGCAAAATATTGAAGAATGTGAGACAAAAATTTGTATATCAGTACACGCTATTTGGCAGACTCCTCCATTGATTAAGTTAATGGCATTATGATAAATTGTACATTAGGGAGCAGGAATGACCTTGTGTGCAGTTATTGGATGGACCTGCTGGATATTTGATGATTGTGACAGGTATTTGATGCTTGCACAGTTATTGACGTATGACGCCGGGTATTGACACTTGTGCCGGGGATTGACATTCATGCAGGCATTTGACAATCTGGCTCGTTGTTTGAAATTGTGCCAGATTTGGATATCGGCCTGGGTTTGCGTGCTCATGCCAGATTTTATGATACTTGAGCTGAGTATTTGATACATTGAAACAGGTATTTGACATATGTAACAGGTATTTGAGACTTGAGCTGGTATTGAATTGCACGTGAGCGGTATTTGAGGCATTACTGCCATATTGATACATGGCCGGGTATTTATATGCTTGCCAACGGATATTTGACGAATGCCCTGGGTATTGATGTGTGCGACGGGTATTTGACGTGCCCGGGTATTTGACTCGTGTCGGGTATTTGGCACATTTCTAGGGTAGATTAACCAGGCTCGGGGGTATTTAACAACATTTACTGGAATTTGAAATGTGCTGGAGATTGACAAATGACACCGGGTATTTGATGATGGCGAGATTAAATTGACGCTCATGTCTTCAACGCTTTCACTAGGTATGTGATGGCAAAGCCAGGTATTTGGTGCATCGCACAGTTTATTTGACGCACATGCCGGTATTTGATGCTCACGATGAGTATCGATGCGTGATTCGGGCATTTGACTCACTTGCGACTATTAGACGTGCACGCCGGCTATTTGAAGCTTGCGCCAGGTATTTGACATGCACGCATGGAGTATGGCCGGGAGCGGGCTGACGTCACATCATGGTGAAAACAAAGGGGAAGCCCAGGGAATCCCCGAATCGCAGTGAAAACAAACTGCGCAAATTTCGTCTTTAAGTTCACTGCACATCGTATGACACTATGCGTGCAGCGCGCATCGAATTACACACGTTGTTGCCATGCCGTTGCCTTGCAGATTTTGTTGAACTCCCAGATGTCCGCTCCCGGCTATTTGACATTGCACCAGATATTTGATGTGCAGTGTGCACACATGTGGTATTTGATGTGTCAATTTTTTATCATACGTGTAGATCAGCAGTTCCCGATCTTGGGTTGAATCGGTTATCACAATTGAAGGATGTCTTCTGGTTGTGATTGGTGTTCTGATCAAACATGAGCTTTAATTTGTGGGAGCACCAACTATTTTAATGCTCCAGAATTTATTTTAGTGGGGTTAGAAGTTCTGAATGCTTGAATTCAAGAAATGTGTATCAGGTTGCTTGTGGGAGGTAGGTATCATACATGCTTAATGTATCTCCCTCTCCCGTGATGGAAACTCTGTGAAATTAACATGATCAAATGAAATGTGCTTGTTTTTTAAGGTTGAAAATAGAGAAAACAGCAGGGAATAATGCACCAAGTGATAGGAAAAAAGGCGAGTGGGGAGAAGACAGGAAGAGAGGCGACTGGTGGAAGGATGGTAACAGAGAAGGTTCTGACTGGCTTGGAAGAACAGGGTACAGAGAGCTGCAGGGGAATTCCCAGCATCAAAGATACTCTGGTAACTCTAGGGGAACATTTAGACAAACTTCGTGGAATAGATTTGATGAGGATGACCAGGATTTACAAACACCTCGTTGGGATGAGATGACTCTTACGCCGTTCGAAAAGAATTTCTACAGTGAGCATCCGGATGTGACAAATCGGACACAGGTGAGGTTTTGTTTTTGCACACGTCATGCTTTGTTTTGTTTTAGGTTTTTTGTAAAATATCTGGAAAATTTGTAGCTTTTAACTTAGTAGTTAAATGGATCTATATGAATACTATATTGGGATAGTAGAAGCAAAAATGTGTACTAAATTGGCCCATAGGACAGAGTGTACTTATTCAAACACATTTTGAGACGTTTGTATATAACATCAAAGGGAAACATTTTCTAGGCCGAAAATTTCACTAGGATTAATGATTTTAAAAATACAAACGGTTCTTTGATTACCAAAATCTCAATGTTTGATGGTGTACAGCAGGAGACGAGCTTGTTGCTGGGTATAGCCTACCTTTAATGTTACATTAATATTAATAAATAGTAGGAAATTTGGTTGTTGTTAGGACATGGACACATTCAACGGGTGTTCAGAGAAGTGCAGTGTCTATTAGGCGCTCAACCAGGAGCGGAAAATCAGGAATTTCTTTTGGGTCGGTTGATGCTTATTCATTGAATAATAGAGCACCCAACCCATGAACAAAGAGAATTCCTGTGTATTTCTGCCACTGCAATCAACTACCAAAGAAATTCTCCAGAAAATGTATGAGGGAAGAAATCTATTTTTAGAAACAGGAGGTGCCTATGATAAGCATGGACTGCAAACCATATGAATAAAGTCGCCCCTTGCTAAGATTTGAACCATGGATCTTGGTTGTGAAGGGAGAGTAAAAACCACAAGATCCGCTCACTGCTCTTGAATAAATATTGTAACCATCATGTTGCATGGTTTAAAAAATTGAATTGCATTGAATGGCTGTTGCAGGAAGAAATTGAGGAGTTCCGCAAAGAAAGATCAATAAGAGTCAGGGAGATATGCTGCAAGACCGGTCTCCAAGTTCTCTGAAGCGATTTTCCCCAGGTAGGTACATAATAGATCGCGTTTGACAAACTGACTCATTTAAATTATAGTATTGTCCTTGGGTCAATACCATTATTTATGTCAAGCTCAATGTTGCATGTAACATGTATTAACCTGACGTGAGTATAGTTCCACCTGCGATCTAATCCCATCCCGAATGTTTAGAGAAATTTCTGAAAACCTTTAAGAGTACCTAACTATATTCCCACTGTTCAATGCCAGATGGTCCTGTGTTACAAAAAATTGACAAACATAAGTAAAAATTTACCAGTTCTTTTAAAACTGTCATAGTTCCGCAAGATTTTATGTACTGTTGATGTATTTTGACGATTTTCATTTCACAGGAGCCCACAATCTGACTTTATCCATTAGGTGACCCCATTTTATGACTGGTCCATAGTTCCCTCACGATTTATGTACGGTTGATGTATTTACTGATTTCACAGGATCCACCAATCTGACTTTATCCATTAGGTGACCCCATTTTATGACCCCTCCCCCTATCAGCAAAAGTAATTACTGGTCCATAGGTCAAAGGTTATAATGGTCAAAAATTTCTGGTAAAGTTCTGGTTTTTTTCGATTTTTTCCCACCCATTCAAAAACGAGGTTGTCAGAGGAATGCCGTTGTATAAATAGGAAATCACGTGTGATTAGGGAAGGTCCCTAAATGGGTATACAGATAATAAGGTCAAAAGGTTCATCATGGGTATTAGAGGTCAAATCGCTTTACTGAGGGTATTACCTGTTAATAGCCCATTTTCACAGTTGTAATTGATTTCCATATAATTTGGTTAATAATCATAGCCTAATCAGGGTAACAGTAATCTGTATTGAAATGAGATTAAAGTTGATTTGGTGCTTTGAGGGTCAGAGGTCAAATATTGAAATCTTGAAGGAGTCATTCAGAAAAAAATAAATTCTTAATTCGTGTGGGGATTTGTATGTGTGTGTGTGCACAGTTTTTGTGAGTACCTACCATATACCTAATACACCACAACATTTCCTATGGAAACTCTCCATACACCACAAAATTACCAAAAAATTTCAATGTGGGTTCATCTAACTTCCTTCATGGTTGACCACTGAATTACATGCATAGTTTATTTTATTGTATAAAACCCTTGAAGGTAAATAAATTCCAAAAAATGCCATGTAGTGACTAAGAGTAACATGTAAAACTATTTCGACTATGTATAGAGGAGGCAAGAGGCAAGGCTTCTTAGATGACCCAACCCAATCCGGCTCAGGGATGGCCCGTGACTTCAGTGGTAAAAAAAATGGTGGGATAGCACAAACAGGGTTCAGGAGAAAAAACCGTGCGGTAGAGTTGTTGTTCATTAGTTCTCCATAGATGCAGGGGGTGATTCCAGATGATGTGGATTAATGTGGTGGATAACGTAGGCATTTTCTTAGTGGCCACACATGACAAATTTGTTCTTGGCACCAGACAATTTTAGTCACTTGGGAGTACACGGGGGGTTACTGGCATTCAATTTTCCTTGAGTGTTACTTTTAACATTAACAGTTTTTGTCTGAATAATGATAAATATTGAAAACAAAAAATCATCAAAATGAATAAAAAAAACACTATAAAGGAGCCAAAACTAATGAGTTGCAATTATTCCATAAAAAACTGTAAAAGCAACACAACCTTAGGGAATATTTAAGTTCACATTTTTTTTTAAAGATTAGATCTAAACTTTGTAGAATTTTGAATTCTCCGTTTTGTTGCACCAAAGGAAGCAGAAAACAACAATGGTATTAGTTTTTTGAATGAATGGGGTGTATGGTGGATAGCCACAATTTGCGCACCACTTTATCTGCTCCAGTTTAATTCAGCAGCCTGACTGAATAAAGGATCACATGCACTTTATTCCGTCAAGGCTGGAGAATTCAACTGGGAGCAGATAAAGTGGTGCGCAAAATTGTGGCTACCCGGTTATGGTACCCTATAGACAAGGAAAATAAACAACGTTGGTTTTAGTAAAAAGCTAAATTGTTGAAGTTGGACAATGCTAAAAACCACAAAAAACCCTACCTTGTAAAGAATCTATGAGGAGGTTACAAAATTACCTAGATTGTAAATCTCTTATGTACTATGTTTTGCTTGAAGTACGAAGTGACAATATCACTGTCACACAGCCATATGCTTGTTTAACATGGCACCTGTAGGTTATACAAATATATGGCTGCAAGTCTGAAGGCTTTTTTACTGCACCTGTTGATATACAACAATGGTTATTACTCATACCCAAATTCAATTAATTGGATGTTTGCTTCAAACAAAAGGCAGCATGGGACCCAATCTGGACACAATTATGTTGAAGTCAAGAATTATGAAAATTTTATATAATTAGGTTGGCTCTGTAAACCTATGAAATATGTGTTCTAATTTAAAGTTAAATCATTGTCATTTTGTTTGTGTTTTTGTTGTTTAGTATATATTACAGCTATAGTGCATATCAATCACCAACCAGCCTTAGATAAGGGGGATGTCCCATAGTAAGTATTCCAGAGGTGGAATGTCGTTGTATGTAATTAAAACAATGACTTAAAAGGGCATTTCGTAATCAATAGCCTCGTACCCTCGACTTGCCTAAAAATGTTGAGGATTTTTAATCATCGGAACCTAGCCTTAGTAATACACATGTGCCATCGTTACGGCAATTCGGTCAATCTGTAAGAAATTCGCAATTTGTATTGTCTGTCCGTAAAACGGACAGAGGCCCCTGCGGGTTCGGGGTTAGAATTGGCCCGCTGGGGAGGTGTTTGCCTGCATGTCGTAAGAGGCGCCTAAATGGGACCAAACTGTCCAATTCAGCCTGGCTGTAGCTCAACATGAGATGCTTGTTAATATATACCATTATTTCGATTAATTGTGACGGTTTTTAATACGGATATTGTATAATTGTCTTTTTGGTTTTTGTTTAGTGTTGTGTGATTGATCATTTCGATACTAGTTTAATGTATGTATGTATGATTAAGGCTTAAACTAAACTGATTTTTTAAAAATCATGGAGGTTAAGCTTGCTCCCTAACAGAAAGCTTAGTATAGAATGTTGATTTTGAATTTATTGGTTCAACTACCCTGCGGGTTCGGGGTAGTGAATAGACCCACTGTATTCCCTGCATGTGTAAACGGGACCTTAAAGGGACAACTTGTTTGCCGTGAGTTCGATCGTGTCGGAGGAGGAGCGGATCCTGGCAATTGAGTTGAAACTCTGCTGCGGTGC
>JAMKCH010045205.1:0-11807 GCA_023653785.1 Ophioderma brevispina | reverse complement strand
GCCGTAAAATGGCTCCCAAATTCACCAAATGCACCACACCTACTGAAAACAAACTTGGTTTTTACATTGAGCCTTATCGTAGGTTTCATACGTTATTTTTTTGGCAGACGTTGGCCTATGATAGACTTTGCGATTCGACAAAAAAAACGCCCTCAGGTTCAAATGAATTTATGATAATTCGAGACCGTTATTATCAGAAAACAGGGTGGAAATGTGTTGCAACTTTTGCCTGGCATATTAAAGACCTAACGGATGATTTCTGAGAAAATATACCAAAACAAAACCTTTGTTTGATTTGCGCTAAAGACACCTTTATTCAGTTAAAGGTCTATGGAATGCTTAAAAACTTATAATACCACCATAAAATGGTTTCAGTCATAAGTATGTATTGTATCAATGTAAAAATCTGCATGAAGCAGTAAATTGAGGAAAAACGTTATATTTGATAAAAATTGGGCAAAATATCATGTGTTTTTGGACAAGCTTCAAAGGAAATGACAAAAAGAAAGTGATATCGCGCTGGCAGCGATTACCCGGAAGTGACGCTCCGAGACAAATACGCGATACGCGTAACGCGTCATGATCGTCATCGTGTAACGGACGTGCGCCGTACAGTACACAGTTGACTTCTCGTCGTTCGTGTGTATCATACAGCATATTTTTTCTGATTGGGAGCCTTAAAATTACGAAATAATGTGATGTCTTGTCGACGGGTGCACCAGCGACGACCGTACCGACAAGGAGAATTCAGAACTATAGGCTTTATTCAAGCTTCCGACAAAGAAAACGACAACAAGGGAGCCGATATCTGGAGTGTGCGGTGCGGTAAGCCCACGTGTGAGCTTTGTTTAAAACTTGTTACTGACATCATAACGGGGGTCAATCAACTCCAGCATCTTGATACGCGGTCGCGAAAACAGGAGAAGTCCCTGTCAGTTAGGGTATATTTATCCTTGAAATTAACACTTTCCGATGTTCACTTTTTAAAAAATCTGGTTGCGATGATCAGGATACTGTTGAGGTACGAAAATTGTAAGAAATTAAGAAATTTCTACTCAGTCTTGTCCATGGACCTTCAAGACTTTAAGTTTAAGTCTAAATAGACAAAATAAAATGCTTGTGTGTTTGGCAAGAAAGAAAAGAAAAATCTAAATTTTACACGTAAAATCAGGGTAATTAGAGCAAGTCCTATCTTTAAAAATCCTTTTTCAAGAAAAAGGTAATCATCTAGGCTCTTACTGACATTGAAGGAGTTCTAGTTCATGACAATAAAACCTAACGTATCCAAATCTCAATATAAAACAAAAAATTCAGTTGAGTGTCTTATTCAATGTGCCATATTGCTTTTAACACAGTTCAAAGGTCAACCTATAAAAATGCATCAATTAGAAACGCCACCTACCTGTGACGCTCTTATTTCCTCTTCTTGTGTGAACTCCTGTTGCGACTTGGAAGAACTGTGACTGTTTCCGCTGTTCCCGGGAGCGGAGGCAGCTCCCGTGTCATCTTTGTCCTTGTATGATTTGTCTTTCTCTGCTTGTTTTCAATGCTTGTCATTCTTTGTGTCGTCCGCCTCCTCCTGCTCCTCCCTCTGTAGTAGTTACCTCTGTCTTAACAAGGCTTTCTTGGTTATTGCTCACAGTCTCCTTGGGTTCTCCTATATAGAATTCCACAAAATTATAATTAGTGCTGATTGAAAGAACCAGTTTGTCAATGGTGACCAAGAAGGCGACATCTCGGGGTAATACCAGTTCAAGAGGGAACAATAAAGTGTTGATTCAATAAATGCCATGCGCTTGATTTCTGAGGACCTTCTTTGGGACCTTGACACAATTTTGGACTATTAATTTTTTAAAAAGGGCAGGGACAGGAATTAGGCAACCAATTCCAAGTATAACAGGCTTGTCAATCAGCATGGCGCAATTGATGCAAATGTGTAGTATGGGTGGGGCATGTCGAACAAAATATTTAAAATTACGGAGTAGTTGTCAGGGTTTAGTGCTTGTTTACCAAAGTGGAATTTCTGATTTTGACACATTTTAAACATAACATGTGTTTTAATAATCTTTCCTAGAGATATGCCAGCACACCAACAAGGGGTGTGAAAAAAAAAACATGTGCGGTTGGCCAAATTTTTTTGAACCGGCAAACTCTACATTAATAGCACGGCACTCTTGCCAACCGGCTTGCTAACAAAGCCAAGGTTGGTAGAGGAGCAACGGACATCATCTATAAAGTGTAGGTCCGAAAGGTGTCCATCGCTTCCTAGCGGGATAGGCATCAGAACAGGTATATTTCATGTATACAATTTTAAAATATGTTTTTTGAAATTTTAACTACTTAATTCTCCAGGTAGGACATGGATGAATATATATTACAGGTGGGTGTTCGATTTATGTTGCATCTTGTTCTCTACTGGATGTGAGAGCCTGGCACCTGATACACTTACCATTCAAGTATCGTGTGGAAAAGAAACTGGCGGTTTTTATAATAATAGAAGCGATGAATGCACATGTCAAGCCCGATTCACTACTGTACTGGTTATTGATGGTAACCACTAAAAACTACAGTTTTTTGTTTATATCTTTGCAAGTGGATTTGGAGCGGAAATTTCAGGACGATAAGGGGGAGTCCAGAGGCGATCGGAAAAGCACCTTTAATCTGTCCCCTGGAGAAAAAACACAACGTTGGGTTGGCCAGCCTCAAACCCGGCAACCTCCGTTATTACTAGCAAGGCATCTGCCAACTGAGCTAACAATTACGCCGGGAAAGACAATTAGTAGGAGCAAATTACTTACTCTTTTCTGATTGTTGCTCTGATGATGACAGTCCAAGTGATGCCTGCAAAACAGAGTTTTGGATGATAAACTGGAAAATTAGTCAAATTGGTATCATCATAATGTGTTGATAGTTAATCCCAGTGGACTGCCAGAATTCGAAGTAAATATGAAGCTGCCTATAGGCATTTATCATAATGTATAGTACTCCCAGTTAGCCGAAAAGACTCTCTAAATGAAGGTTTGCATATAGTGCATTTCTATCATTAATGTGTAGTTACTCCCAGTTGCAGAAAAATAATCGAAAACCTACCACATTCTTCAGTATCTCTGATTGGATCAATTACATGAGATAGCATGCTAGTATAACCTGAGTTATAAAAAGAATCCAAATAGACATTCTATATCTCAATTAAACAAAGGGATATTAGCAGCCGATGATGCGAGGAGATCGAAAAAAATGTGGAAAAAGGAAATGCAATTTTTGTAAACTTGTAAATCAGGGATAAGTGTGCCACAATTCCATAACTGCTTTTATGTAGAAATTAAAACACCAAAATAGTGAACACAAAGAAGCTGATTCAAGAAAGAAATTTGTAACGTCTCCCAAATGACATACAGCCGGACGGGCCGCGGCCGTTCCAAAATCTGCACTAAAAACAGCTGATAAAAGTACTGACTTGCTCTTTAATACACGGATTCCAAGCAACCACTTGCAGGTTATGTTGCCATATCCATGCCAGTAACAAAAATATTTAAAAATATGTAATTTTGATGATTTTTTCGATTGTTCGGATGATAAATCGCTGCTAATCCTTTGAAATAAGGGGTATCAGTTACATGCCAAACACCAAGGTGTGAACCACCCTCTCAGATTTGTTGAAATTGCAGTCAAAGGTAATTTTTATGGGGATACAGAGGAGGTCAAATGAAAATTCAAATTCCATTCGATTTTGAAGTTATGGTCGCCTACAAAAGTTCCTACATGACTATAAAGTTGTGATTCAGTATTTAAAAAAATGTTATTATGATATTTATATAATCATTCAGTTGCCCACTGTTCTATCAATAACAAAAGCAAGTAAAATTTTATTTGCATCCCCCTAGTAAAAATAGGCCTCAAATAGTTGCAATGGTGCAAAAGGACTAAAATGGGCCACACATAGAGGGCGCTTATTTTGACGCGATACAATGATATGAAATCTCGCATTGAAAAAAATATTAGCATTACACTACAAAAATCACTGTGATAGAAGTTTTGTTTTGTATTTTTGATGTCTTCCAGTGAAAATTTGGATTGACATATAACAAAATTAAGCTCAGTTTTTGGGTTAAAATTTGCTGAATTCAGAAACCTTTCACTATAAAATTATTGCACAAATTTTACTAAGTATTTTGGGGAATTTTTTTTTTTTCATACTACAACCACTTTAGAATTGTGATCAGGATCATCCCAAAACATTTCCCAAACAATTCCTCCATGACATGTATAGGTGACCCAGTTAAATTTTCCTAGTACTTAGTCAAATTTTGCACTTTTTTCTGGTAAGTTTCGAATTCTGCAACTTTTAAACCAAAATGGGCCCAACTTGGCTTCATCTTTTTTCACTGAAGACTCAAAAATACAAAACAAACTTATATCACAATGATTGTTATAGTGTAATGCTAATATTTTTTTTATTTGTTTGATTTTAGAACTTCATATCATGTGTACACGTCAAAATAAGCGCCTTCTATGTTTGGGCCCATTTTAGTCCTTTCGACCATTGGCAACTATTTGAGGGCCATTTTTACTAGGGGTAACAAAGAAATTTCACTTGCTTTGTTATTGATGCAAGAATTTGCAAGTACTGATTATTTTCTCATTTATAAAGTTTTTTTATACGGAATCAACAATTTTTATAGTCCGAATCGTAACTACTTAAGAGCCCATAACTTCCCAAACGGAATGGAATTTTGAATTTTTCCCTTTTTTTTTTTTTTTTTTTTTAATTGCAAAAATTGTACATCATTTGACTGCAATTTCAACAAAATCTGAGAGGGTGGGGTTCCACACCTTGCGATTTGGGCATGAATTACCCATAATGATTTTTTGCCATGTCTCTGATGTTACATCCATTTAATCTATGTATAACCCATGGCTGCTGGGAGAATTGACAGGGGTTAACAAAGTTCTAAATGTGGATACAACTACAAACCTTTGTGCAAAGTCACGTTTTACAATTACAGGCCGAAAGTGGCCCATTACCCGAAATTGCAAGAGAGAGCGAGAAGGAACCTACAGGTTGCACAAGTCCAGAAATCTACCCTTCATATATGGTATATTTGAAGTGTTGTTTGGAAATGCCATTTTGTGTTAAATGTAACTACTGAATAACTAAGGGCATGTTCAGACACAGCTTACTTCTTGATTTAAATAAAATTCCAAAAATTTTCTCCTACACTGAAACTTGTGCATTCTCATTTGTGATGAGCATACTTGTTTGTGATGGGCATATCCCAGACTGAACTTTTGCTCGCTACCTCCTCTCACTTCGTGGGATTCCCGAATTTGCACACACCACCACATACAGGGTACAATGATGCTGGTCTGAACATTTTGGCATTGCTCTACCATTTTTTTGCTTTGCTTTATGTTCGTACATGCTTATCTAAATAATGCTAAGCAATAGACCTCCCCCTCCCCACCTGCAGCAAAAAAAAATGCCTAAATCACGATTAGGATATAGTGCCTTTGGCCATATTCGAAAAGAGCTTAGTCTGGCACATTTAACTCTTAATGTCCATTCATACGCGGTGGCAGCAAACACCAAGTTTAATATTGACACAGGTTAATGTTATTGGGCGGTGCCGTTAAAATATAAATACATGGGCAAGATTGGAATTTGCACCACACTGCATGCAATCACCGCAAAAACCTAAAACAAAACAGATTTAACTTCATTTGCGATGTGTAGTGGTGAGGTGCGGTGCGGCAAATTTGCCGAAGTTTGTCGCAGGTCACCGCAGTTTTGAAGTGGAATGTGACCTGCGGTGACCGTGCAGCAGCTTTTGGATGTATTGATCAGTTCTGCGCCAAAGTGGATAAAATATAAATCTGATGCATCTGCACCTTGCTGCAAGTGCTAAGTATGAATGGACCTAAAGTCTAGGAGTAAGTCCTTCACTATTAAGGACTTTTTAATTTTGTTAAAAATACAATAGGAATACTCAGCTAGTCCTTTGAGTGGGGGTCTTACATGTAGTTTTTGTTTCACATTTTTCCAGGTCCAAACTTATAATAGGAAAACAAGACACTTTGGAGATCCTGCCTATCAGGACTTCGGTCCTGGACTAAGAGTTAAGCCAGGATTAAGTTCTTTGTGAATACGGCCAAAGAATAATGTAATAACATGTACTCACATGCGATGTGATGGATGACTTTGAAAATAGCCCGGTCTTCCCTCCTTAAATTTTCTGTTTCCTTGTTCCGTTTTGCTGTTGTATTCCTGTTAGGCCCACAATAACTCACTTTAGTTAACTTGCTTCAATCCAAGAAGATTACACAACTGTTTTCCACACTAATCCCTTCAGTGAGTGGGGAGGGTGCGGAAGATAGAGGGGTAGGGATACAGAGGAGGTAAGAGCGGGGTGTAGCTATCACAAACCTTAGTGGTGGGTTTTATTTTTATATATTCTGTAAAAAAAACTTTGCATATAATGTTATGCCTAAAATGATTAAATTGTCCATTTTTTGCTCTTTGAGTGTGGGCTTTAGATTAAAATTTGTGTTTTAGTGGTGGGCTCTGAAGCTGGGTGGCGGTCTTCTGCCCCTTGTAGCTAATCCCTGTTAAGAGAGAGAAGACTTGATACAGACATCATAGGTGGCGAAACATTACAAGATTAACCCTAATTTTTACTCAATTATTGCTTAAAACTAAAAAAACCCGGTTTTTCCTGAATTTTGAAACTCTCAGGGGGCACCCCGGCCACCCGCCCCACTCCTGCCCCTCGACAGACAAACGCTAGGAGACAGACAGACCTTTTGTAAAGGTTCCACTTAATGCCCAATGTCGGTCCCTTCCTTCATGTACATGTACACCATCAGTAGAAATCCCCAAAATGAAGGTTAAGATTTCAATAAGGTAGTGGGTTACACTACAGATTAGGGTTACACCACAGATTTTTAAAATAAAAGGAGATTCCGGTCTGGCCGCCATTTCTGGTCTGGCATATATAATTATACTTACGTCCGCTTGAAACCTCAAGAACGAAATACATGTAGAGCTTGGCGCCGGTAATCCAAATAAACACAGTCCTCTGTGGTTCCACTGGTTTAATCTCATGCCTAGTAAGCGAGAGGACTGGGGTCGAGACCGTGTATTTTTCATCTTTATTTAATTCAATGCTCGCCAGTTTTCTCGAGCCTCTATATAATATTTGTCTTATCACTTTTCCGAGTGTTCATTTACTTGATCCTCACGTGCATTGATTGAGTTTCGCTTCGTCATTGGTTCTGCTAGAATCATGCAATATAGGCCCACCTCTTCTAAAAATATATCACATAAAAACCCTGACTTTTATGCTCATATTAGCCCACATTATACTTAGTGAATTTTTTAAGTGAATTTTTTGCTAAAATTCAGTGCGCCCCCCAAATTTCAAGTTTATCCCTTTGAACTAACGGCCATCCGCCGATCAAATACTCTGTTAAGTTCTGCTCAACACTAAAAAAATTTCCTTTTCCTGGCGCACCTTAAATTAGCATGAACAGCATTTAAATGAGTCCGAAACAAGCCTAGACAAACACACTAGGGTACCATAACATTAGCATTTTTCTTAATGTCACATACTTTTACACTAAATTACTGAATTCCTAATTTACTGTTGTTATGGGGTTGTTTTACAATCAGGGTACCTCTTGGCTTAACCTACAATGTGACCCATAAAAACAAGTCGTACTTTCTCATAATTGGAACTATGCAACTTAAAACCACCAAAAGCGCTACCTACATCTGCAAAGAAACCATTTGAAATGCTTGAAGACTAACAAAAATATGTACATATACATGGAAATTGCTTAAAATCATGTCTCATTTGAAGTAGGTTAATATTTGAGTAGATTTGGCAATGTCTAAAGAACATTTGGGACAACATTAAAAATTGAGGAATAACATGTGAAGCTAGGTAATTAATATCCAGAAATCTTAAAAGAATGTGAAATTTGGTAACATGCGGTGTCAGTTTAATTTAGTGGTAAATTCCGTCAAAAAAATGTCCTCTCCATATTAGGCTAATAAAGCTTACCTAATGACAGATTGATGTGATATTCCTATAAAATCTCTTGTTTATTTCTATACATTTGTAGTAAACACGTGGGGGCTACCCCTTAAGTTTTCCGTATCACTAATCAAATGTTAGAAGTCAGGTTCCGATCCAAAATTCTGCCCTTTCCGAAAACACAAAGTTTCCACTAACCATAATGTTTTTTCCTGAAGACCTCACACCTCCAAATTTGGGAAACAATCCTCTGTGAATTACTATATACAAAAATGTTAATACTGAAAATAATCAAAGCACTGGTTTTTCACCCCAAATGTAGAAAGAAATTGAAGTGCTCTGTCAAAAATACTGTCCTCTCCGCAAAATGTAACATTTGATCAATCATAAAATTGTTCACGAGATGGAAGCCTCAAAAATTTCGGAATTATACTCTTGACTTGCCTAAAGCAAAAATATCAACCAAAAAAAAACAAACAAAAAAAAAAAATTACTGAAAATAATCATGCACGTTGAATTTTTCACCCCCAAAATGAGACAGCCGAGGTACCCTGATGTAAAACAACCGTAATAATGTTTAATACTGTATACATATATTTGAAGAATAATTTGAATGGGTTCTCAAAAACTTTGACAATTTTTCATAAAAAGTACTGTAATATTTCCGTCAATTTGACGGAAAAAAATTCTACCATTCAAAAATGATGTTTCTAAAAAGGTTCTCAAGCCTATTTTTAAAGGAATTCCATTATGGTCATTACATATTTCAGGATTTTAATACATATTGGTCCATGATTTACATAATTGTGGGGGCAAAAAGTCACTTACCATTGGTTTCTGGAGGGCGAAAACAGACAGTACTATGTACTGTCATCCGTCATGTACGCCATGTAACAATAGAAATATTTATTAGCCCCTTGAAAATAACTTCAACAAGTTTTTTATCAGTTGCCTTATTGTTTTATGTAAAGGGACAATCAATTTGGATAAATTAAAACAAAAAAAATAAGAAAAATCATCGTTTTGATAAGACATAACAATTTTTTGTTTTGCTATGTTACCTCCGTCAATATTTTCCAATAAATAGCATTTTGCAAATCTCGCGGGAACAAAACAGCCAGTCCCGAGATCGATCAACATCTATCAATGTCCACTCAATGGCTGGTGGTCAGTCATGGAACGGCAGTGCGAAAATTGATATAGATATGGTTTACTTTTTTTATAATCTGGTACCATAAATCAATTCGTCCATAATATTACAAGTAACACTAGCACAGAACGGTGCAGTCTATGGGGCCACGAAACCTGAGCGTGAGACGTTGTGTATAGAAATTCAATGTAATTGTTGCTTGTTGTATTCACGATAGATGATCATGCATGTATACACATATTGTATAGATTACGCGTGCACAATGTTGTCACAGTGGGTACATGCATGGCACCAGGGCTCGCGATAGCTTGTTTAGCATGCAGTTTGCTACACATTTTCTGCCATTCTGCTATGCAATTTTACGAGTTGCTGTTTTTGACAATTTTTCCACACTACAATATGATCAAAGGCCAGCGCTGTTGCAAAAAAAATTGCTGCACAAATACAAATCCCTAGCGCAGAGCGCTGCATGACGCTATCCAATGTCGATCGTTGTATTACGCTAACGTTACTAATTATTTTACGGAAGTTGTTTAATCGTGGACCGAATGTATTGGATGGAGGCCCTGCTAACGTTATTATCTTTTGATGGCAATGGGTGCTAAGTTCTGTTATATTGTGCATTCTTTATAAGCAGGATACCAAATATGGCAGTTTCACCATGGGCTACTATTAGTGAGATAATTGGTTTTAATTTAAAATACAAAAGGGCGAGGAGTGCTAACTTTACCATTCACTTCGCATGTATCCGTCCTTGACATGTCCATTTAGCAGTAGTTGTTATGTTGTGTTTTACGGAATCGGGTAATTATTACATTATGATTTTACCATGGTAAACACCTTGTGACTTGCTCTTGTAGTATTACAAGCCATAGTCGACCCAATCTGGCAATACTTGGTTCTACTTTTAAAAAAATGTTACACATTTCCTATATTACCACTGTTTCTCAAACCACGTAAATTATCGTAAGTGGAGGAGGAAAATAATTAAACGGAAAAAAAGTTATATTTGTTTTTGTTTCACCTTAATTGAAAGTAGGGGTGCCTATGGAAAAGTTAAACTAGTTACCATTAACACAATAAATTATTTTCCCCCTTGTGGTAGGTTTCTGGTCCCATTATTTGGGGTGCTTTCTGTCCATACCAGTGGGCGTACCGACCGGGGGGCTTCCTTAAAGCGGGACGTATGGACCAAAATCTGCCATGTTTCACCCCTTTGTTTGGGCAATAATTTGACCATTTCAGCCTAATTTTGGAAAATTAGACGAATTTTGCGATTTCGCGCGCTACGTGCAACATTTCGTCATTCAGACTTAATTGGAGCAATTCACCGGGACGACATACCAATTCCTGCCCCCTCTGACGGGACGACTTGGGAAATTTTTTGCCCCCCTCTGGTCACTGCCTCGGTATGCCACGGCCTATAGTACCCCCTTGTTGGGGTTTTTAGATGCTTTCCATCACCTGCAAACATTGGAAGGCCACCTCTAAAGCCACTGACTTTTTATGTTAACCACGTCTGACAGACCTGCCAGGTCCCAAAGGGTTAACAATGTGTAACCCTATTATTCTAACAAATATCGTAAGAATGAACCTGATCCCATTTTCACTAAGAGACACTCAATTAGAAGACCTTCTAATTGCAGCTTGGCTTGAGCATGGGCCTGCATTTTGATTTGTTCTCTCACGAACCCAACTTACTAGGAGAATGGAATACCGAGGGAGTTCTCTCTCTCACATGGAACCTACTTGCATGGAATATTCCCTTATTAACATTCTCGATGACACCATTTTCTTCGGTGGCCTAACCCCATTGTGCAGTAACATTGCATAGACGAGCACCATACCAATTGCATTAACTTGTGTACATTCAAGGGTTGAACTATAACTGTCGCATCGCAATCGCTGGTAAATGTGTGCCCTTTTCATCTCGTCGTGCAGCGTATCCACAGGGTCACTAACAACTAGCAATACCTGTTCAATATTGGATTACTGCATGGGGTCTAGGGGGGTGGGGTGGATTGTTGCCTGCGGTGTAATAAAGTGATACAGCACTGGATTATTCTTGCCAATATGTACTTGATCAGTCAAAGAGAAGTTTAATGACTTTTACTGATAGAAAAATTCAAAATCTGCTTGTGTTTCCACACGATATGGGAAGTTCCGCGCAGAAGTGCAAATCCGTGAATGATGTGTCATTTCCGCGAACCGCGGATTCTCCCGGGACCGGCATTTACCTTCTTGTTGGTAAGGTATCGGTCCCATCCTCTGATGATGTTGCCATAGAGAGCTGTGTCCTCTAGGTAGCTGCCTTCAAAAGCATAGATTTGCCTCTCCAGGTTTGCCAATGTGTCCTGGGTTGTTAGAAAAGACAGGGAGCAATACTGTAATACATTTAACAACTAACTTAACGATAGTTACCACAATGCTTGAAGTTGTATTTTGTTATCCTAGCCACCTAATTTTTTTTTGTTTCACTAGATATTCCAAATAAAATGTTATTTCCAAAATTTCATTTGATTCGTCTGAAGGTGCGTTTTGATGTAATGAACTTTTATATCACGAGAAAATTGTCAGGTTTTACGCCAGAAAATACAATTAACGAATTTCCTTCTAAGGGT
>JAMKCH010045204.1:0-12439 GCA_023653785.1 Ophioderma brevispina | reverse complement strand
AATATGCTCACGAGGCAACCGGATACGCCCTAGATTTTTTCGGCCGCTCTGCCGAATCGGTACGATTAGATTAGCTTCACTCATGAAGCTAAAAATGGTTGCTAAGTGGCTCATTGCAAGTCCGTATCCATTTCAGCTATTTTAAGGAATTTTGTATTTGCTGGAATGTGCCTTTGTCCCTTTAAAATCGACATCAGTACTGTTGTATTTTCAGATTTGATATCTCAGGCTACACCTAGATGCGCCAATAATAATATGATAAACCAAAATTTTCATGAAATTTTAATGCACTAAAATGTATAAATCAAGTACTTTTCCCCATTTCCATTCATTAAATTGAGCTTGGTTATTGAGCTTCAATAGATATAATTCTGCTTTAAGAAATAACACTATCCCATGGTGCATTACTGTATTATACAGTGTATCTCATCAACAAAGCTGTAGGGCCAAGTAGGACATGGCTCCCCTGAGGCATCATTTGCATAGAACTCTTGAAAACAAAACTACAATCTTGTTCATAATTTTTGGAACACTCTGTGCAGATTTGGTTCCTGCCTGCCTCAATTCATTGTGCATCGCAGACCACTTGGTCAATCTCGCTGCAATATTATTTCAACACTGACTTGGGAGGGGACGGGAGGGGGAAAGAAAGTTATCTATACTTCGTCCAGTCTGAACTAAGGAGTGAAGTCATAGCTTTAGCGCAGCAATTGTGCATGCGTATCACGCAGCTGTAATCGCGACGCCCAATCAGCGTGCGCAATACGCACTCATAATAATGGCGCGAAAGCTATGACATCACTCCTTAGTTCAGGCCGGATGAAGTATAGTGACCAATGGTCTTCATAGAGCCAATATTAACAAGTGTTCCAGGACTTACAAACGAATATTGTAGGTCTGAACTTGTCAAAATAACCTTTACTGCATGAGGTTCTATAGTAGATTACAAAGGCATTGAATTTTAATAGTGTGAGGAAAGTATGTTTTACAAATGATGATTATCCTTGCTATTTGACCCTTTTAAATGTGTACAGAATTGTATGAGCTTGGTGGCTTGTTATAAAAGCTTATATGAAAATGAAATGTTTGTAGAGTCTAAACTTATGTTATAACAGTCAACACTTCTTTCTTTTGTATTATTTGTATCAAGTATTTATATATTTAATACAAGTTATACATTTTATAAGTATTTAAATGGCATTATAGGCCCTAATGTGCTGCTGCTAAATTTAATTTGTCATGCGCATCATAAGTGTATGGGCTGCTTATTTGCTTCCAAATCCAGCGGCCTTATGACAGTAGTCAGGTTTGGCAATTAAGAACAAGAGCGGTCACCGCCCGGGTGGATTCGTGCCATGTGCGTTTCCGCAATTCCTTGATTGCGTTTTGTTCGTAGTTGCCCTGTCTTTGTTTGAGGTTAGCTTGTTAGTACTGCCGCCGCTGCCTTTATGATTTGTGTAGATATTCATTGTAATTATGACATTAGGTGGTCGCGGGGTTTCGTGATCTGGTTTTACGCTCACCTTGGCTTGAATGACAAGCGGGTTTTTGCAGTTACTGAACTTGAATGACGCTGTTGACATGTTTTAACCTTAAACATTTTTGTATTAACAATCGATTCCACCCACTAGTTTTGTCCTGGATACACAAGTTTACCCTTATTTGACCTTGTCTTGACCTTTAACATTTATGTTATCAACAATTAACCCCACTCTCAATTTTATGTTCATACTTACTTTATTTTCCAAGATTCAGGAACGGTCCTCTGAGAAAAAGACATGGTTCTTTGACTCCATTGATCTTGATTGACTGTCCGCTGACTTGATTCACTACCTAATACAAACTCAGTTTTCGGATGGTTAAGGCGGACCCACCCACCAAGTTTCAGGAACGGGCAATCCTCCGTTTTTTAGAATAGATGTGGTCCATAGGTGTTTTGAATCAACCCATAATACATTGCAATGTTGCCTATAACCGTACTATTACACATGTCAGTAACTTGAAAGACATAAGTGTTTTAAAAGTTCAAGATCCACAAAATGATTATGTGAAAAATTCCCTAAGTTACTAACTTTAGTAGGCTAAAATAAGCGGTTTTTTTTAGGTGTTTAGAATAGGATTTTTGTCGATCATCCCAGCCAACAGCCCTTCTGTGGCCCACATGGGTTTAGCATGGGCAAGGTGGGCTTAATGTGGGCTAGGGCTTCAGGTGGGCAACCCCGGGTGGAGCCATGGGGCTATAAGTGGGTATATTTGGCTTGGGTTACAAGTGGGCACCCCAAATGGGTCCATTGTGGGTTATGCAAGGGTCTGTGTGGGTCTAGGACTGGTTTCAGTGTTTTTTATGCTTGGCCCCATGTGGGTTATGGTGGGCATGGGCTACATGTGGGCTTCCACAGGGCTCACCCATATGGGCGAGGTCTCGATGACCTGTATTTTTTTCTGCTGTAAAATGCAATTTTATCATAATGTTATTTTTAAGTATATTTTAAATAATTATTCTCAAAAAGCCATATAATAACTGTATTTAATGTTACTTTTCATCATTTACCATTTTGGATGACACCTTTTTTAGAGAAAGGATGTTACAGACTGTACATTTGAAACACATAGAACAGACATATCATATTAAAACTAAACCTTTCATAAATTTAAACGTTATCATTCCTTGTTTCATTGCACTTCAGCTATTATTCCCCATCTTTTGGGAGATGTTTAGCTAAAACCACAAAAACATACATTTGGTGAGTTATCACCAATTGTTGGCCACTTAATGTTCCACATGCAGAGGGTGCAATAAATTTTAATTGCCCATCTTTGGGCCCGTAAATCCCCCCATATGGGCCCCACATTGAACCGTTTAATGGGACATCTCGGGTGGCCATAACACCCCAGAAGTGAATTCACCTATGAGGAACACCCATTGTACCTGTTTAATACCCACCTGCAACCAACTGGGCAGCCCCAATTGGGAATGTTGGCTGGGATAATGGCCTTATTGAGGTGGAAATTTCCCAAAACTGTGCTTGGTGTGATTGACTCAATACAACTGTGGATGCCGTTACGAGCACATAGTGAATGAGATATCACGTGGAGACTAAGTACGTCTTGTTTTGGTGAACTATTTATTTAGTTCGCATGGAATTTTGAACTATTATAATGATGAAGTAATGAAAGAAAAAGTAATACATTACTAAAGAATGGTCTAGACTACAGCTACAATTTATCTTGCTTAAGTGTTAACAGCTTAAATTACTATTGTCTACTGAAGATAACCATTATCAGGTGGGGTTATGTGAATTGTTATAGGTTTGCATTTTGCCATAGTAGATTGAGCTTGTCTCCTGTGATACATTTATTAAGGATACTCCCATTATGTGAAAAGATGTATGACTTTCTGTTGTAGCTTGTAGAACAAACTAATGCCAGTGGTTTAGCAACCGTTGAAAGCTGCAATAGAAGAGTATGCGTGTTGTGATGGAGAGGTATGGATTTCAATAAGTGGTTGTAGGATAGTTTTTAGTTTGGACTTTTCTTTATCATACACAATGCAGTACCAGGTGGTCTATTAAAAGACAGGCTTAGTTGGGATTTATTTCTTGACAGTTCCTACACCCTCCTGTGCAAGCGCCGTCAGCTATGCAGTGGTTTGGCCCCTGCTTTGACGATTGCCCATCGCGTTACAATGTGGCAATTTTCCTATGAGTTAATGGCAATCTTACGTTGGCTATGTTTGATTTTTGTCCGAGAAATTAAATCCACTGACTATAGTAACTGTCATGTCGGTTGACAGTTTTTATGTCCAAGAGTCAAAATTACATTCTTATGCCACTTGTTTATCATGTCCTTGCTTAAGAACAAAATGCATGATTGTCTATTGTAGGTTTCTACGGCTGCCGGACCTGTGCAGTGCTCAGTATAAAGCCTTGAAGCTGCAATAGTGGGTTTACTTTTCCTTTTCGCATGGAGCGATTCAAGTAGTAAAAGTGGTAATTTTGATTCTTGGCAGCGGCAAAGTTCACCCTACAAATTTAATAGAGCTCATCTGAGATTTGATCGTTGTCTTCAGTAGACAGTGGTGTGTATAGATAGAGAGGGGTGTGTAGATTGGAGCTAGGGTAGGGGTGTAATTTTGACTCTTGTTATGGCCAACAGCCAGAGAGTTACCTGATGTTCTTTGTCTTCAGTGTCAATTGTTTGGCATGGGTTTTACAACAATTATCAAATGTTTATCCATTTTGCTTAGAGCAATCCTCAGACAGCACAAGGATACATACAGGATTTACACAGCAATCAGTTGGGTTTAACAAGCTTTTACTGTAAACTTTCATAAATCACAGTTCTGATTAAGTATCAATTGGAATATGATAAGATTCATAACAAGATTCCTTTTCTAGGTAGAATTTTACTAATTTTATTCTGATTTAATATCTTGTAATCAAGTACTACAGTAAGTTTTAAATACATTGTATAATTATATGTTTTATATCTTAGTATTTGTCTTGTATAATTTACATGTGAACTATGTACATTGATTGGTTCATAGATTTTGAAATAGGGAAATTGTACCCACATACCCCCTTATACTTTAAAACACGCACTGTCACATTTTTTCGATTCCCTCGCATTATCGCTGCTATCCTTTAAAAAAATGGCATCTCAACCAGATTCAGGGCTAATCTTGGTGCCACGAGCAGGGATTCGGACAGTACAGGTCCATCCGAAAAGCAAGGACATTGGGGTATATTCCTCACTACCATGCTACTCCCTAGGGACTTCAGGCATGACAGTCGATCAGGAGCCTACAGTGAAATGTGCTTATCTACTGCAATAACAATCTGAGCTTAGCACAGCCTCTCAGGTCATGGACATGTGATTATGATGATGATCCAGGTTCGATTTTAATACCATGCAGATGCAGATCAATTCAGCTGCCAGGTCACACATTTTGTGGCATGTACATTTATTCTTTTGTATTTTCAGGGGAAAAGTATTTTGTGCAGCCTGTGCATGAAGATTTGATTTTCGAAATCAACCCCAATGAAATTTATAAGTATCACTCACCTGGAAGCTTGCAAAAGAAGCCTCAAGCTCGCTCTGATGAAGTTCAAGTTCCACCATGTAACAGTTCCCCTGGCCATTTCAAACAAACCGTTTGTTTTCATTCAGTCTCCAAACTTCCAAGCCAATCATTCATGTGACTGACAATGTAATTTATATAAATTTGTCGACATTCTGCAAATATTCAACAAAAACTATTGTTTGGGATTCTTTAACAGTGCACAGTTTTGGATTCTTGGTTTTTGGAATGTCAAAGAAATCATCATGATTTAAGTTGTAGCGTTGTAAACTGTAGACTGTAATGTAAATAGTAGTGAATAACATGACACCCGATTGAATTAATAAACGATCTTTTCTGGATGTGACCTTTACCAAACGATCGATCGACTGCCCAGTCCAGTCAGCTCCAGTCACTTGATCAAGCAACCAGGCCCCGCACGACTTTCGCCGGGATTTCGCTTTTTCTTTCAATTTATTTACTTTCAACAACGACGCACTGCAACAGTGCAAATTAAACTCTCTCCCGAAAACTTTCGAAGCCACGCTGCCACCCTGGCAATTCCCGCAAACTCTCCTCACTGTGTATTTTTAGACGGCAAATTTAATTATTTTTTTGTAGATCTAAGGAATAATTTCCCACCTATCGATCACTACACATTTTTATATATTTTATCTACTAGTATATTATTCATCTTTTGTAGGCATTATTGACGGTGGTATGATATGTTTCAATTTTCGTCCGGTTGTGAATAAGGATATATGATTAACAGCATTGGACAATTTGGTATGATGTATTGCGCAAGCAATATTTTAATACAGCGAAATGTATTACTTTAAGTACTTTCGATGAATAATTTCGCCAAATTTTCAAGGAAGTTATATTGTTATATATTTTTATAACTATATTACTCCCCTTTTTTATTGGTTCTCTTCACGATGTCAATAGATATTGCAGTTTTCATCCTGTTAGAAATAATAATGATGACGGCTGGAGTGGCCCTCCATTGATTTTACGTTACACCCTCTTATGCTAACCGATGGAATTGTCATGAGGTATAGGCGCTCTCAGGGGAGTACCGCCGAATAGCTGAATGAGACTGAAAATCAGCCATATTTGGGTACGGAACCACCATATATGGATAGAACACAAGCCATATATGGATTTGGCGTATTTGAGAATTGAATCACTCAATTAAGGGTGATTGAACATGTTTTGTAATGAATCACCATGGGTTCCAGCACAGTTGGTTTCCGTGAAGTGTTGGCTGATGAGCCAACATGGAAGCCTAACAAGGCGGTCAATACTTAAACTGCGGGGAAGCGAAAATGTGTCTACTCAAAACGAAATGTGTCTACCACTACAAGCTGAAGCGAACGTAGGGATTCGTTAGCACGAATCCAATAAAGCAACAGCATGATGGCTAGAAACTAGTACAATAAGAAGCCCAACATTAGGGCCCTATTCATACGGTTAAGATTAATCTGAAAGGGACTCGAGAAGAGCTATTCTTTGATATTAGCTCATTCTTAAAGGTGCTATTCCGATCGTCTTTGGGACCCCCTATTAACCGGAAGTAGTATCGATTTTGATATCAGACAAAGGCCGTATTTTCTCATTGTCGTCCTGAAATTTGAGCCCTCAAATCCATTTTCATTCCACAAGATACTAACAAAAAACTGCCATTTTTAGTGGTTAACCACAATATTCGCACAGTAGTGAATGGGCTTTGGCAACATGCATAAATGCATCTACCATCAAAACCGCAAGTTTTGTTTCCCACGGTACTTATAGGTGTATGTGCAAGTGCCAGCTCTCATATCAAGTAGAGACACAAGACACATAAATCGGAACAAGCAACCTTTAACAGCGTGAAAATTATAAGCTTTCATTGGCTGATGCCCAGTTTCAATTCGACAATTGAACACAGGTAGTACGTGCTGTGTATTGGCATTATTTGGAGGTTGAAACTGCTTGCGTCATACTGCTTTTGCTACATTTGCGCGTGCCTTTTGCGTCTCGTTGTGTTATGTTCTCATCCTTTCTATGTTGTATTTAAGCATAAGGATCGCGAAATTGGTTAAAGATTACCTTACATTATAAGCTGTGTAAGAATGAGGAAATAAAGGTTGATTCTTGGGAACCGGGACTCTATTTACGATGATTGACACCGGCGACACCATTATTTTTGCGTGAATAAATGGGCCTCTGGTTAATGGTATTGCCTTGGTTTTCACTTCATCATATATAGAGTAGCCATTTCCCCAAATCATACCTTTATTCTCTAATTTTAAGCCAATTGAAGAAATTTAGAAGAATTTCTTATGTTGATTATAAGAAGTTCTCTCCCAGTCCTCATTTCATACAGTGGGGTTTGTTTTATTCTTTGCCCTTATGAATTCTTCAAAAGAAGTTTTACAGACTAGAAGATACACTCTCTACAATGACAATAAATGCCCTATAAAATGTTTAATTCCAAAAAAAAAACTATTTGTAGTAAATAACATCAAGTTTACCCTCATGAATATTCATAACATAATCAAGCAATTTCATGGCTGATTCCTATTACTATGCTCGAAACTATTTCCCTAGGGAAATAGATACATTTCGCTGGCTTTGTTTTCGGTATTGCGTGCGGCGTTGTAAATATAGCACGGATAAAGATGGCAGCTTCCATGATTGTTGTACATTCGTGACATTTGGTCGGAATAATCTGGATTTTTTTTTTCGCAAGGAATATTCCAAAGAACCTTGAAAACCAGCTGGGTACGTCTTTTTAGTAATTTCATATATATGTGCCGATAGGGATTTAATTCCATACATCCTTTAAGTCTGTGGAAACTATATACAACAAATCCGCGGTTGCCAACACTTATTAATAATTTATAGGCATGATTTTCCAATTACCAAAGAATCTTTCATGAGACTGCGTCTGGAAAAACCGACAACGTGGGTGTTAAATTTAAAACACTGGTCCAGCGTCATAGGGGTTCACTCAACCAACTGGTGTTAATGAACCGAGGTTTGGTGTTAAAAAAATACATATATACAACAGAAGACATTGATTGGGTATTATTTTAACACTGTAACCTGTGGTGTTAATTTGAGACTTTCTATGGTGTCAAATTCCTTTGTGACACCATTGGGTGTTGATTGCTACAACACCACTGGTGTTAATTTGATTCTACTGAATGGTAAACTAACCTGGTCCGGGTTTCAATAGGGTCCACACCTTGGGTGTTAATGTAACACTATGATTGGTGTTATGGATATGGGTGTAGTACATCCTACAACCAATCAAACTAGGAGTGTTATTGTTGCTTTGCTGTTTTTTCCATAATATGGGTCACTTTCATCTCAAAGAATCCACCGAAGTGGATTTTAGATATTTTTTTTGACCCTATAGACAGTGTTATTAAGATGTTAATTACCCTGCTAATTAACACCAGCAAGCTTAACACAGGTATTGCATATTTAAAACACAAACCGGAGTCTTCAATGTGTAGTATTTTTGATCTTAATATGACAGCAGTGATATTAATTTCAGTTGGACCTATAATTTATGGTCAAAAATGATGAAACTATGATTAGCTTTATTGTCCCGTGTTGGTCCACCCTACTTCCTTGGCATAATATAAATCTCCTTCCTGTCCATTTAAAAAAAAAAAAAAGAAAAAATAATCTGTGTAGCCAAAAAAAGTTTCCCATAGCCGTGCACATTTTTGATTTTGAGCCCTTTTATGCATTTATTTATTTATGATTTACGAGTTCCCTTTTTTATGAAAAAGCCCCAGAGATAAAAATTCATTATGGAAACTCATGTAAGTGATAACAAATATTATTTTTTATTAAACTAATATTTAATAAACCAGTAAAGTGATTTGCAAATGTTTTGACGTGCCAATTGACCGATTTGAGCCATTTCTTGGGGAATAAAAATAAAATAAAACGCACATTTTGCATTTAGGGTTTTTGGACTATTTCATTTCTCCCAAACATAAATTAGTAACTTCACTGTATAGTAAATTATTTCCGAGGTTTTAATTTGCATACTTTTTAAAGCATAAAGTGGAGACATATATTTTAAAAGGCCACAGAAATTTTTTGATCGTAGGGTAAGGATTCTTCCTAAAGTGACCTCAGTTTTGCAGGAAAATTATGAATTTTGGCAATAAACTGAATAACCCATGGGTTTTTATACCATGAAGGATGCAAATTAATGGGTGTCAGCAAAAAATGGGGGGTCACCTTTTAAAATCTCTCCACTGGTTAGCATGTTTGGCTGGTCCACTTTGGCAGACACATTAGATGTGGCACCTAAAGGACATAACCACAGTGTTTATTCCATAAAGGGTTGCCAAATTCATGGTGTCACAAAAAGTGAGCCACCCCTTTTGGAAACTTCACTGGGTAGCATGTTTTGCTGGTCAACAACTTTTGATAAACACTTAGGAATTGGCACCAAGGAATAAACCACAGGGTTCATCCATAAAGGTTTGCCAAATTCATGGTGTCAGCAAAAAAGTGTACACAAAAACCTTTTGGAAATCTTCTCGGGGTAGCATGTTTGGCCTGTCACTTTGCATACATCAGGAATTTGGCAACCAAAAGGAATAAACCACAGGGTTCATTCCAAAAGGTTGCCAATTTCATGGGTGCCAGCAAAAAAGTGGAGTCACTTTTTGGAAACCCTTCCCTGGGTATGCAAGTTTGGCTGGTCCAAACATGATTCAAAAAACAAACCAAAAAATGTTCAGCATAGTAAGAATCATCAAATTCACTCCCCTTGTACATATTTCCAATTCCTTTTGACCACCTTTCTTGTCTCCATCCTATGACATCAATGACACTTAACAGCACTAAAAGAGTTTCACTATAATTGAATTTAAAAAATGGGGTTGGCATTAAATAATTATATTCACCAATGTAAAATTTAGTCAATCAGGGGTTAGATATTCCAGAAAGTTGCACTTGGTGACACTTATGTGGAAAAAGACACGATTGCTTCAACATATCTTTGTTGAGTGTACAATTACATTATTCTTGTTTTGGTGGAGTTTTATTAAACACTCGAAATAAGTTTTGTTGGGCAACCAGATTTAATGCTAGAGTAAAAGAAATACTACAAATTAAGGTTTCGAGGCAATAAATGTTTTTCTGAGTTGGTTTAATACATGCACACTTTTGTGTGCTATAATGACAGAACTAAGTGTTACAGTACTTCATTCTTATGGATTACAAATATTTTATTTCTGTAACTACTTTTGAGATTTCTGACAAGGAAAACCTGATGAAACTTTGTTTACAATTGATAAGAAAAATGCCATTCCTAAATGTTAAATTACAGAATGTGGCGATCTCTTTGCCATGCTTATACTTTGTTTGCTCTTGAGTTGACAGTGACGTTATGATCGTCTTTTTTTCTCTCTAGTTTTTTTTAATGCGTAACCTTTATTCACCTGTGTATAATGCTGTATTCTGTGGGGAGCGCCTGCACTTTAGGCTGCAACTTAGAAAGCTAGTTAGTTACATCACTCACTTGTGACCAAACAAATTATAGAGACCATTTGATGGTAAGTGTATGCATGGAATGCTTTTCATTTTAAGTAGAAAACAGATGCAAAAAAAATCCCTCACAACAATACCTTAAGAAGGTTGTAAACTGTTTACATTTTTATTCCTTGTTTGCCTTGAGTTGACAATGACTTCATCAATTCGCTGTCTTTGTAGTTCTTTCTAGCTGTTTTCAATGTGGCAGCCGCCCTATACATTGGCATATAATGCTGTATTCTGAGGTGAGCGTAGGTGTTTTTAGTGCTGCCAGACCATTAGAATCTAATTGAGTGATGTCACTGTCACTCAAGACTGAACAAATTATAGAGACCTTTCTGGAAATCTCTGCTATAAATATCTGATGATTTTCAAATCAATGATTTAAAAAAAATAAAAGCCTTTTTTTTTAATAAATGGAGAAAACTAGCTGTGAGGTATAAATGAAGCTGGATACAGAAGAATTTGGCCATGTAGTTTTGATCTTCAGAATTTGGGTAAATCTGAGCAGTATTATGACCAGGATTTAGAGTTATACATTGTGCTTGTTTTTTTTTTATTTTCTTAGTTTTCTGGAACAGCTGTACCACGTGAGTTAAGTTAATACCAACCCCCACCCCCCCCGCAATCGACCACTCCCAAATTCAATAAAAGTCCCCTATTTCACCAAACGTCTACTTTTCGAAACCAAATGCTTAAAAATAAGGTAAGATATACCCAATAAGAAGATATTGCTTTGTTGTAATATGCACATACATTTCACACTGTATATGTGCATACATATAATGTATTATTGACCTTATGTTTAAATCTGTGTACTGTAGGCCTATAGTTGGTTCTTTTAAGTTGTTTGCCCTTAATTTGGTCTAGCATTTAAAAGACAAGTCAAAACTACACTCCTCGGCCAAAAGTAGTTGGAACACACGTGGTAATTTTCTAATGTAATGAAGGCGTGAATAGACCATAGAGATCGCACTGAAAATCCTAACTTTTATTGCGAAGCTTGAAACAAACCCGAACATTTGACCCCTCCCCCTGCCCCCCACCAATCAATGTTTGGTGGTCTTAAGAGCGCATGAATAAAATGACATGTTTCAACTTGAGCAGGAGGAGAGGGGATCAGTTTATAGATTGTCTGAGCTCGGGAAAACCAGATACATATCATTTTATTTAAATGGTTTGTAGTTTTTACACGGAGCTATCGATTTGAATAAAATTCACCCAGAGTTATCAGAAAGTTTCTACTATATTTCGAAATTAACTTTGGTTTCAATTAAAATATGCATGACATAAGGGAATGGTCCCTTTATATTGTATAATGCCTATTTTACCAATGCAATTTCTAATGCTATTATTGCATACTAATACTAAATTTCCATATGAATACAACATTATCTAAATGTTACATTACATTAAATTCCTGTTTTGATATTGTTGCTTAACCAGCAAACAATACGGAGTTGTGTTGACTTGGTTGTGAGGGACTGTCACTTTATTTATTTATTTATTTATTTATTTATTTACATATCGGCTAAGAACATCACAAATTGTAACAATATACAAACATATCAAGAAAAAGAAATATAAAATTAAATTAAAATTGCCTCATGAGCTATCCAGGAGGAAATCAGGATCAAGAAACCCGCTGTCCATCAAAAGTTGATTCTCCACTCACTGAGGCCAAAGCACAACACAATTGATAAAATACAAAATATTTTGAATATTGCACTCATTTTCATTTAAAACAAGACATCAGACAGCCAATATTTGCATGGAACAAGAAAACCCAACATGTCCAATAACCCCTTACCACAACCACCAAAAACCATA